>SKCR01023469.1:0-228014 GCA_019454045.1 Zanthoxylum bungeanum | reverse complement strand
GGACATGTAACTTAGCAACACATAACTTAGCTAAGTGTGTTTTATCCAATAATTATATAGATTAGATTTATTAGGTTTTGTAGAAAAGCTCTGACATGCACATAATTTTGATTAGATCATGCTCAAATTTTCAAAAGTTTCAAAACTTGGCAAAGTTACTAATATACCCTCGACCACCAAACGGCTGCCTTACGTCGTGATTCTACAGGGGAGGTAGATGATAATTACATCATCTTTTCTATCTACCTAAAACAGCCTAAACTTCAGGGGAAAATTATAAAAATTACCCATCACTTATATGATGCTAATAGCCCTATGTAACACATGTTCTCCCCCAAGTCCCAACAGGGACTTTGCTAGGACTCTTGTCTCCAATCCCAAAAATTAGGATTGGAGAGTAGATTTCTCCCCGATTATTTGAGTGAGAATAGATATTTTCGGTTATATTTCCGGTTAGGGCTCGTCTATTAGTAGACGTAGATGTCTGGGTGTGCGATAATTATATGTATTGAATATCCCAGTAGATTTCAGATTATATATCTGTAGAATTGTAATTCAAAAAAAAATAGCCCTATGTTTATTGCAGCAAGGAACTAATCAAACCATGTCTAATAAATACACAACTAGTAGTAAAGACAGAGCTATGATGCATTTCTCGTTAACACTTGCCTTCATTTGCCAATAGCTAGCTATATTAAAGAATCATTCGAGTCAAATCAGTAGCAGCATTTACACCTTGAAGCTCAAACAAAATATCCGGAAGGCAATAAACAAAGCGTCTGAAAATTATTTTGACAGTTGCAACTAACTAGAGAGAGAGAGGCCACTAACGCTAGAAGCCTGGTGGTCTTATGCCCTTAATGTAAACTTGAAGTTGTGAGTTCGAGTCCCCATATGGACTCATGGGTGTGAGTTAAAAAAAAAAAAAAAACTATACTAGAGAGAGAGATTGATAAAAAGGTGGAAAAAAATTAATTATCACCCTAGGCTGCCGGGGGCCTGAGCTCATGATCACGAGAAGTGTCATGCGAAGATGGAGGCAAATATTGCCACATAGGCATCAAACCATAACTGGGATATACTGCCATCTTATTCAACCCAGCATGATATGCCGTTGGGTGGCTAGGCACATACCCACCTGTAGGAACGACCATAACTTTCAACTGCTGCACTATCTTCTCTTTGTCCGCCTTTAGCATGAGTTTCTCTTCGCGAAGTTCATTCTTCTCAGCCTGTTTTAGAGGATGAAAAGTTAACATAGATGGTACTAAATTCTTTAGCAGTGCAATCTCAAACATAAAGGAGTGTTTAAAATATCATTCGCATTAATTGGACACACCACACGTGACAAAACCCCAAATAACTCAACATAACTCAAGCAATTTAAGTACTATATATCCTTTATTATTTATTTTGAGTGACACTGCCATCGCCATAAAGTAGGATAGTATTACATAAACAAACACAAATTAAACCTACAAGATAGATAGTACACAGGCTTACAAACTAGATCACTCCTATATAGAACATTTCAATTCTGTTGCATGGATACAAACAAAATGTGCGAATCCAATATGACAACAGAAAACGATTAGCAGAAGAAACTTTCTAATAGAGGAGAAACAAGCACGCACCATCATTTCCCCTCTTTGTAAGGATGTCTTCAAAATAAGTTAGTTGTATGCCTAAGAATAAGTTAATTTCAAATTTTATGGATGTCCCGGACATGAATATATTCCCTTAGACACGCTAACTTTCCCAAAAAAACCTTTATACCCACTTGTACTCTCTCTAATAATGAAAGCCAAGTGAAAAGCGAAAGCTCCAAGGCTTGGTATGTCTTACAAGTGAAAATAAGTGCACGTATTTTACAGTAAAACTCCACGGCTTTAGACGTTGAATTAGGTAACCAAGTTCATGCATTTTACCATCCAAAGACAATCTAAGTCACGCCTTTATCGTAGAATTGTATAATAAAGCTGGCTATGGTTTTACCATCCAAGAAAATCTAAGCCATGACTTCATAGTTGTAAAATTCGGTAACCAACTTAGCCAGTTAGCCATGCATTTTACCAAACAAAGACAATATGAGCCACAATTTTTTACAAATCTCCACTGTGGCATATATTTTTCATAACTTTCCTTCACTCTGCCTGCTTTTTCATGCTTCTTATCCACTGCTCTATCCACTGCTCTCTTCATGCTTCTCATCTACTGTGCACTCTAATCAAGTCTAGACAAAGCTTGAACTTGTTTGTAAGAATTGGCTTGGTTACAATGTCTACAGGATTATCAATTGAAGCAATCCGTTCAACTGTGATAAGGCCTTGTACTATCACATCTTCGATGAAATGTACCTGGACATCAATGTGTTTGGTCCTTTCAAGATACATCTGGTTTATAAACATGAAAGATTATGCAGGTTCTTGTATGTGCGAAAAAGTAAACCAGCAAAAGTTATCATGAATGATTGGTGGGGTGAGGAGGGTCTCACTAAACCCAGACCCTCTTTAGAGGAAAAAATAAAATAAGTTTTGAGCATTGACTGAACTCTCCTAGACATGTACATAATCATACAAGTACTCCATACAGAGTACTAAACCAAGCATTGATTCCAGTTCGTTGGAGTAAAAGCAACAACATGGAGAAATAAATAGATGTGCTCATTTCACTTGTAAGACACACCAAGCCTAGAGCTTTTGTTTCTCTTTCTCTTGGCTTTATATTCTTAAGAGTAGAGAGAGTATAATTAGGTGTCAAGGGCTTTGGAGAAGGTGAAGGAACAGTATTCTCAAAATATCCTATTTTATTCATATTGACAATATTTTTTTCACCGTAAGTCCGTGGATATATGCAAATTGTCAGACCATGTTAAATCTCAAAGTTCATATTATTTTGCTAGTTACATTTTATATCTATATTGGCACTCTTACCTCCACAGTAATGAATCTTGAAATGTCTAAATCCTGGTTTCGTTATGACCTCATATATCTATGTTATTCTACAATCAGAAGTGTCGACTAGTTTCTCTATCACTTCCTGCAATGGTCATCTTAAATCTAATATTGCTATTGGGTCGTCACAAATTTATGCATCTCTTCCTTTTTGACTCCCCAAGTTCATTCACCAAAATGCATGTCTCCTTAGATTCTTTACTTAGATGCCCAAAATCTTCACACTTACAAATATCCACATAAGATTGTTAAAAAGTATAATTTGGTGCTAATCTAGTGAAATCTAAATCCAAATTTGACAAACTCGATCTACAATCAATATGTTTATAAGTATGCCAACTCCCACAATTTCATGAAAGAATATAACAGTTGTTCTGTAAGTCATTACACCATTATCAAATCAAAAATAACTAATTGCTTCGATAATCAGTCACAAACATGTACATATGAATGATCCAAGTTAAATCCACGGTAGAAAATGCATAAAATGGAAATGGTAACTAACTTGGCAAGCATGAAAGCATTTTAGCACAACAATAAGTAACGCAGCTAAGTTCTCCCAGTCAAGAAAAAGAGAGCAAATGATAACTAAAGAAACTAACCTTCAAACTCTTAATTTCTTCATGCAACTTCTCATTGTTTCTTTGGTTTCTTTGAGCTCCTGGCTCGTTCTTAGTTGATTCAACACTCTATATTGCATCGTCAAGTATGGCCGGTTTATCAGTTCTAGCTGGTCTCCCAGGTTCCAATATACAACTCAAATCGAGAAACCTTCACAAATCAAACACAAAACCTAATCTTTCAAATTCCCATCTCAACAAAGTCTACCTCCTTTAGCCAAGTCTAGTCCAAAATAATCCCTCTTTAAATTCTAACTTATATATATATATATATATATATATATATATATATATATAAAAGAACAAGAAAAATACATGCCTGTCGTTTAATCTCTCTCTCTCGCAATTTCTCACGGCATGCTTTGGTCCCTGGCCTACTGCAGGAATCACTTCGCGCCCTGTACAGCATTGACACAATAATTAATTTCACAAAAAATAAATAAATAAACCCATTTGTTCTGTACATAAATAAAAACAAAAAGTATTACCTTTTACGCGTATTTTCATTTTCTTGCGGAACAACCCCAGTAGATGAAATATCATTATCCTTGCTGCAACTGATTTTTTCGTTTAAACGGAAAATAAATTCAACCAACAGCGTGAAATTTGATAAATAAATAAATAAATATATAAATAAAAAGGGTACCGTTGGTCGGGCCAGGAGAAATCGAGAGATGCGTTTTGATCAATGAAGCCGTAATTGATAAAATCGTCCCAGTCGATGGATCCATTTTTATATCAAATTCGTCAACAACTTGGGGTGGAGCCGTGAATTGTGATCATAGAACCAGAAGTTGTTCTAATGTAACTGAAGCAACACGTGGAGGATTGGGTTCCGCGCCGCCGCGTCGTTATTATATGTCGCACGGTGCGCCAACCAGGGCTGTCTTTCCCGTGGGGATTTTCACGTTTGATGTTATTAAATTTATTGATAAATATTCCATGTCAGTAGAAATTTCAAGTTAAATTGCTATAGGATTAGTAATGGAGGAGATTTGTCCATCTGAATCCTAATTTATTTATATTATTAAAATAAGAAATTATTCTGATCTAATTTCATTATTTTTTAGAAAAAAATCTAATTTCATTAATTTTTAGAAAAAAATTCATTCGCGTTCGTTAAATTTTATCTAATTTTATTAAAATTATGTTTCGTTTGTTATCTCATCCCATCTTACTTAAATCTTAAGACACGTGAAAGTGAAGACATTCATCCAAAAACAAACATTTAAATTGGATCACAGACTATCTAGGAACATATGCTAATGTTGAATCAAACACGAAATTATGTTAGGTAGTCAATAGTCCAGCCGAAAGAAAATTCCTTATATAACAGCCGATTTTGTTGAACCGAAATTTTCTAAAAAAGCCAATTCCTATTTTTGACTATTTTTAATTGGACCATAAGATGATGATAAAATGTAATAAAAAATATGTTTCGAAACCTCAACAGGATTGGTCGATCTGACCCAATTGGACCGAAACTCAGTCCAAGCACGGGTTTTGGAAGTCTAATTTTAAAAATATGATTCTTATTAATAAAGGATAACAAATAATAAAATATAATTAGTCTTAGATTTTAGGTTCTAATTTTGGGGTCTAATTAACTTCTTATATGGATTGTCTCTAGGGCCTCTCCTGGGTCGAAGGTCCAGTTCGGGTGATTTATTTTCCTCAATAATAAGTTGAAGCGACCCTAGACCCGCTGACCCGATCGGTTCAACCGGTGATCCTTCCCGGATTCGGTGAGTTTTATTTATTTAAACATAAATAATTAATCCAAGTCTACATTTTTCTTTCCAATTTATTTTTTTTTATCAATCATAAACTACAATATTTTCATAGCCTTATAAATTCTTCTTCATTTCCTCGTATAATTAATGTGGGCAAGCTCACAAGGGGTGTGGCTTGGTGGCAAAGGGCTTAGGACGTGGTGGTCAGGTCCTGAGTTCGAGTTCATGGGTTGTATTTTTTGTAAGAACCTGAGACAATCGAGTATTTTGTTGTGATTCTCAGATCACTGAAGAGTGTTTATGAGGAAAAATCGATTCTATTACTATAAGAATAAAATTTACAAGTATTACAAACTTTACAATAAAACCCATCTTCACTTGAAACTTTAATATTTGGGATGCTTTTGCTGGAGTTTGTGCTTGGAGCGCTCATCCGAATTGTACATTTTATTATTTATTAATAAAATAACTACTTTTTCATTTCATACCCTATTAATAGTATTGTCATTATGCATATTAGATTGATGTATAAATAAACTAAGAATGACATCGACCTTAGAATAGTCATGTAGTAATACTGAACACTATGTGGTCCGACATTGAGATAAGTATTACTATTATAAATTATTCTTAAAGTAAATATTCATAGTCATTGGTTTTGGAATACAGTAGAATTCCTATAACCTAGAAGACTAGCATATGTCGTATATTAGAATTGGAGTTCCAATGGTTTAACCCGATGTACCATGAGTTTTGGAAGCTCGTATAGACGTGTAAATATTGGTTGGACCGAATACTAAATGACTCACATGTGATTCCTAATAGTTGGAAGTACACACCACTGTTAATAGGAATCTCTTCGAGTCGAGTAGCATATGTGATTCTTTGACTATAGGATAACATTGGTTTTGTGTGAGATCCTCCACACATTGATGCCATGTATGTCAGAAACCTTTCATGGTCTGGCCTTTAGATGTTCATTGGATGTGGACCGATGCACTCGTTAATCAAGTGCGAATCAAAATAGGACCCGTCGGCCCGTATGTGTACCATAAGGGGTTTAGGTATCCATTTTAGTAAGTTACGATTCTTAAGACTTTGGCCAAAGCCGATCACATATGGTGGATCGCATCAGTTGTAAAGAATTATGGACATGTCGATATGAGATGTGCGCCTCGAAAACTTGACGGTGTATTCTATGTTTCCTAAGCACAACTCGGATAGCCTACGACAAATGGATTGATAAACATATGTGATGTCCTCGACTTGTATAGTTCATAAATATCGTTCATGTTCTTCGCGAATTCGGAGGTTGCCGAATCGCGTACATATTAGCTAGGCTTATATGACGAACGTTTCTGAACTTAGAGAGTCCCAATATGAAGTGTACTCGTTGAACACTTGGGTAGTCGATTAATTTTGATAAAAGATAATATTCGATATTATAATTATCAACTAAAATAATCAAGTGTTATTGGATAACATTGATTATTTACTTTGACCTAATTGGATGAATTAGATTAATTCAATATTTACACAAGGGTTTTGTTGTAATTTCATAATTATCTCTACCATTTGAGGATATTATGGTAATTTCAAGTATGTAATTATAGGTATACTTGGCTTGATTTAATTGGATTAAATCAAAGTTGCAATATTGAACTAATATATTTCCTAATCCTTATCTTGATTTAATTGGATTAAATCAAAGTGGTAGAAAATGAAGATTAGTCACACCTAATTATACATATTTGGACAAATTAGATTAAGCCCACATAAAAGTTGATTAAAACTTTCATTAATTAAATATTGCCTAATGTTGACGGCTGATTTTGGTCTCAGGGTAATATGGGAATATCGCTCCCGAGACAATCCTCCTTCAATAGTGAATTTGTTTGGTTATGGGGGACCAAAGGCAAATTTAGCAGAAGATAGATAATGCGCCAATCAACAAAAAAAGATTTAACGTGGTTCGGTGGATTTGGATCCGACCTACGTCCACGGACACAAACATGATGATACTTTTATTACTCAAACACGATTCTCAGATCTTTTTTGTGTTTACAAGTCATAGCTTGATGATTCTGATGATCTTTTACACATACCCTGTCATTTTATTTATAATAGTACAGAAATCTGTTTCCTATTTGTATAAGAATCCTCAGTCGAATCAATCTTCTCCTCTTGCAAGGATTCCTAATCTAACATTGTCTCCACTTTTCTTATCCTATTTGGATACTGACTCATCGCTTTTCCCATGAAAGTAGGTTACTTATCATCCCTTCCCTGTAGAAATAGGATGTTTTCATCTTCTGGAACATGTCTTGCTATGTGCTCGGTCTTCATGAGGTCGGTCATAATGATTATTTGAACTGAGAATGCTTCTGCCGATCTTATAACTGCCCGGTCATCTGAACCCAAGTGTGCGGGTACCGATCACAAAGTGATCGGTCTGAAACCGTAAGGTGTTTGGTTTCCTATTGCAAAGTGGTCGGGTCGGCTTATAACGATCTCACCAAAGAGGGAATTACCTTCCGTCCTTGTCGTGCTGCTTTAAAACATCATAGTGCCTGAAAACACCATCAACATCTGTCCATAGTTCTCGGTTCCAATGAGTATACAAGTTGGTGCCGGGAACTATATAAAGATGGTGTGCGATTACTCTGTTGGTGGTCGATCCGGAGTTGAATCAAAATTTTCGTCGCCTCTTTTCAAGCACACTTTTCTTGAGACGCGCAACAGTCCCGTCTGTTTTATGCCCATCAATCACCTTTAGGGTTTTTTCTAAGTTTGAACCTTGTCAAACATCTATCGGGCTCCCGCCAAAAAGAAGTGAATCGACCGTGTAGAGGCGCCTTAACAGCGCGTTGATCGCAACTGTTCGTTTAATTTTGGCAGACCTCGTTTTGCAGTTGACACTTGGCGTCCATCCGGGTTTCTTTTTTTCGATCCAACGGCCACGAGCGTTCCGATTATGACTATAAGAAGACGAGGTTTTCATTGTGCAATCTTTTTTGGCAAATTTTTCTCTCCTACCTGTGAACATTTCCCCTCACGACAAGGACGGAAGGGTAATTCCCTTCTTTGGTGAGATCGTTAAAGCCGACCCGACCACTTTGCAATAGGAAACCACACCTTACGGTTTCAGACCGATCACTTTGTGATCGGTACCCGCACACTTGGGTTCAGATGACCGTGCAGTTATAAGATCGGCAGAAGCATTCTCAGTTCAAATAATCATTATGACCGACCTCATGAGGACCGAGCACATAGCAAGACATGTTCCAGAAGACGAAACATCTTATTTCTACAGGGAAAGGGATAAGTTAACCTACTTTCATGGGGAAAAGCGATGAGTCAGTATCCAAATAGGATAAGAAAAGTGGAGACAATGTTAGATTAGGAATCCTTGCAAGATGAGAAGATTGATTCGACTGAGGATTCTTATACAAATAGGAAACAGATTTCTGTACTATTATAAATAAAATGACAGGGTATGTGTAAAAGATCATCAGAATCATCAAGCTCTGACTTGTAAACACAAAAAAGATCTGAGAATCGTGTTTGAGTAATAAAAGTATCATCATATTTGTGTCCGTGGACGTAGATCGGATCCAAATCCACCGAACCACGTTAAATCTTTTTTTGTTGATTGGCGCATTATCTATCTTCTGCTAAATTTGCCTCTGGTCCCCCATAACCAAAAAAAATCACTATTGAAGGAGGATTGTCTCGGGAGCGATATTCCCATATTACACTGAGACCAAAATCAGCCATCAACAGTTGGCGCCGTCTATGGGGAACTTTCAACAAAAAGAAGTTCACGTAGTAAGACAATGGCAGAAGATGGAAATCATCAATCTTCAGAGAATCCGGCAACAGACTGGATGAAAAAGATGAAAGAAAGCATGAAATCCATGATAGATCGGCTGGAGAGAATGGAAGGAACGAACAACGAGAGACCCGAAGGCGGAACCAGTCGAAGAAGAGGTGAGAAAGCAGAAGGGAAAAGGGTGGTAGATACCAGTGAGGATGATGGACCCAGGAGGAGGGGCCCCTACGGGATAAAATCCGTGGTTGTAGAAAAAGATTCACAAACAGAGGACACATGAGAAGAGGAGGAAAGGGGACGAAGAGGACAATCACCTGATCCCTCCTATGATAGCCTCCGCGACTTCCGAAGAGAAGGCAGGGAATATAACGAGGATGTGCGAGAAATTTCAAACCATGAGGAACGCCGCACCCGGGGCATATGACGCGCAGAGAGGCACAGAAACCGACACGGTAGCACAACCAATGAGATAAAGTCTTGGTTAAAAAGGGAGATGACCAAGTGGGGGGTAGGCCTCAAGGCCGACGCAAGTGATGACCGGGACAGTGAGGAAGAATCTCCCCTCGCGGAAGAAATAAGGTCGGTAAAATTCCCAAAACGATTCAACATGCCGACCATGGCACCCTACAAAGGCCACTCTGACCCGAAATCGCACATCGAAAGCTTTGTCCTGTTGATGGAAGTCCAGGGAGTAGTAGGAGATGCCATCTACAAAGTATTCCCCCTAAATTTGGGTGGACCCGCCATCCTATGGTACAGGAGTCTGGCCCCGGGAAGCATCGGAAGCTTCACACAGCTCAAAAGGTCGTTCGTCTGACACTTCAAAGGGGTCTGCGTCCCCAAGAAGACAATCCGGAGAATTAAGGCTCATGAAAACAAGGAGATGACGAGCCCCTAAAATATTTTATCGAGAGGTACCACAATATGGTACGAACTCATCGGAGGATACGAAGTCGCAGTCCAAATAGGCCCCTGGAAAGTTTAAAGAGAGCCCTAAGGGTCGGAAGACTATGGACCCACCTAAGAATCCAAGACACATCAGATTACGCCACCGCTCTAGAGGTAGCCCGGAAGTTCGTCTTGGTAGAAAGCGAAGAAAAGATCTCCCGAAGGGGGGACGGCCATTCGAGAAAGAACAACAAGAGCAGAGGCCCCCCGACGACCGGATGATGTGCGTGGACTTCACCGACCTCAACAAGGCGTGCCCGAATGACAGCTTCCCACTACCAAACGTAGATCAGCTGGTAGATACGACAGCCTGCAAGGGACTGCTGAGCTTTATGGACGCCTTCTCAGGATACAACCAGGTCAAGATGCACCATGCTGACGAGGAAAAAACAACTTTTGTCACCGATCAGGGGCTTTATTGTTATAAAGTAATGCCCTTCGGATTAAAAAACACAGGAGCCACCTTTCAGAGACTAGTCAACAAGATTTTCAAACCACTCATCGGCACAACAATGCTGGTGTATGTTGACGACATGATAATAATGTCTGAGGCGCCAGAGTGTCACGTGACCGACCTGAAGAAAACCTTCGAGTTATTGAGGAAATACCATTTAAAACTCAACCCAGAAAAGTGCGCCTTCGGGGTGGCCTCTGGGAAGTTTTTAGGTTACATGGTGAGCTCCAGGGGCATAGAAGCAAATCCGCAAAAGATACAAGCCGTACTAGACTTGAAATCTCCCAGGACGGTGAAAGAAGTTCAAAGTCTAACCGGCAGGCTAGCCGCGCTTAACCGATTCATCTCCCGAGCAACCGACAAGTGCCACCCTTTCTTCAAAGCCATCAAGAAAGCCCAAAAGAGGATCGACTGGACTCCGGAGTGCGAGGAGGCCTTCCAACAACTGAAACGATATCTAGCACAACCCCCGCTCCTAGCAAAACCTCTCCCAGGAGAAACATTATACTTGTAATTGGCTGTTTCAAAACACGCAGTAAGTTCGGTGTTGGTGCAAGAGGCCGACCGAATCCAAAGACCAGTATACTATGTCAGCAAAGCCTTGTTGGACACAGAAACCCGGTATCCCGTACACGAACTAGTCGCCCTATCTTTGGTCACCGCAGCTCGGAAATTGCGGCCTTACTTCCAAGCCCACCCTATCAAAGTTTACACACCGACCATCCCTTGCAACAGATCTTACAAAAACCAGAGGCCTCGGGAAGGTTGATGAAGTGGTCGTGTGAGTTAAGCGAGCAGGACATGCGAGGTGTTAAGCCATCTCATACCTTCCAAGGTAGCAATGATAAGGACAGGCTTTGACAGATTTTGTTGCAGAATTCACCGAACTCAGATCTTGACGGTAGGGGAAATACAAAAGTGAGAGATGTCAGTGGACGGGTATGTCAGCTCACAGGGCGGCGGAGCCGGGATCGTGTTAAAAAATAACAAGGGGGAATAAGTATTGTTTGCCTTAAGGTTCGCCTTCGAAACCACGAACAATGAGACCGAATATGAAGCAATCTTGGCCGGATTAAGACTATGCACGGTAATAGGAGTCCACGACGTAATAGTAAGAAGTGACTCACAACTTGCTATTCAGCAACTAAAAAGCGAATTCCAGGCCAGGGAACCTAGCATGAGAGCCTACTTGACTGAGGTAAAGAGGTTAATAGAAAAAATGAGGGACGTTCGCTTTGAACAAGTTGGACGAGAAGACAACGGCGAAGCAGATTCTCGAAGTAGAAACCCTGGATAAAGAAGATGAAACTTCATGGCTGCAACCGATCAGAAAATATTTGGAAACAGGAGAGACACCCGAGGACAGAAAGGAAGCCAGAAAACTAAAATTCAAAATCACCAAGTTTTCCTTAATCGAAGGGGTACTCTACCGAAGAGGCTACACCGTACCCCTCCTGAGATGCTTAGCGAAAGAGGAAGCGGATTACGTGCTCAGGGAAATCCACGCAGGCATATGTGGAAGTCACACCGGAGAAAGATCAATCGCCTTTAAAGCCTTAAGACAAGGATTTTAATGGCCGACCATGCATCAGGACGGTGTGAGGGTAGCTCAAAAATGCGAAGGTTTCCAGAAGAATGCCAACCTCCACCACCAGCCGGCAGAGCA
Source organism: Zanthoxylum bungeanum (assembly GCA_019454045.1). Lineage (NCBI taxonomy): Eukaryota > Viridiplantae > Streptophyta > Magnoliopsida > Sapindales > Rutaceae > Zanthoxylum > Zanthoxylum bungeanum. Next base: position 215,807 of record SKCR01023469.1, on the reverse strand, counting down.
GTTAACCACCCTATCCAGCCCCTGGCCATTTGCACAGTGGGGGCTAGATATCATAAGACCAATGCCAAAAGGGCGAGGGCAGGTAAAATACGCCATCGTGGCTATAGACTATTTCACAAAATGGGTAGAAGCCGAGCACTATCCACCATCACGGAGAAGAAGGACACAAAGTTTTTAAAAATGAATATTATCTGCAGGTTCGGAATTCCCCGGGCAATCATCACCGACAACGGGAAACAATTCGATAGCAAAGGATTCAGAAAGCTTTGCGAAGACCTCCAGATCGCCCTAAAGTTTGCCTCGCCAGCCTATCCCAAATCCAACGGATAGGTCGAGGCAACGAACAAAACCATCAAGGCAAACCTCAAAGCTCGGCTCGGATCATGCAAGAGCTTATGGGTCGAAGAATTACCAGAAGTGCTATGGGCACATCGGACGACCTACAAAGATTCCACAGGGGAGACACCGTTTTCCCTATCATACGGATGCGAGGTCGTCATTCCAGCCGAAATCGGGGTAGCAACTCACAGGGTCCGCCACTTTGGGAATGAGCAGAATGAAGAACTTATCAAAAACCACCTCGACTTGATCGAGGAAATGAGAGAAAAATCAGCTATGAAAGTGGCGGTCTACCAACAAAGAATGGCCCGTTTCTACAACAGAAGAGTTCGAACCCGCTCCTTCCTCCCGGGCGACTTAGTATTGAGAAGGATCACCTTAAACACTCGTCGACCAGAGGAGGGCTCGTTAGGTGCCAAGTGGGAAGGGCCATACAAAATCACAGAAGTGGTAAGGCCGGGGGCTTACTTCTTGGAACAGCTGCACGACACAAAATTAAAAAAGCCATGGAACGCCGAGATGCTGAGAAAATACTTTCAGTAAAATCCCCCTTCCTCCTTTTCTTTTGCAGTAACCCAATAAGGGACATAAATTCAAATACAAAGCCTCTCTCAAAATGACCCGCAGAGAGTTGTAAGAAGGGCAGTATGTCCCCGAATATAAATAAAACTTTCTTTTTTCACCCGCTTTTCTAAAAATAAATTTGCAAAACCGTATTCAAAAACCCCGGGGACATACTCAGTACAAACGGTCCAGGGTCAAAAGCACGAAACCCGCAACTACCCGACCACGGCTACACAAGACACACCAGAATCAATTGATTCCATATGAGCATTAAAACAACAATGATGAATGTAAACCAGAGTAAGAATCCGGGAGAGGCATAGCACTGGGATGGATGATACCCCCGTGGCGATTGCTTGCTCCAGTGTTACCGAACATAAGGAGGAATATGCCCTTAATGTTTCAATCAGCTCGGGGCTGGATCTTATTCCACCGAGGCCGTCCGGCTCGGGGTCGGGTTACGTCCCACTGAGTCATGCTCATTGATCTGGAGACGGGACATTCCCCCAGAACCAGGTATCTCTTTTAGCTCGGGGTCCCCGGAAAATCCAGGGACATACTCGAAGCATAAGATCCGTGAGAGGCATAGCACGGGGAGGGATGATACCCCAATGGCGATTGCTTGCTCTAGTGTTGTCGAACATAAGGAGAGATATGCCCTTAATATGTCCAACATTCTTTGATCCTCACTTACCCGATAAAATGGATCCGTGGGAAAGCATAGCACATGGATGATGATACCCCCGTAACGATTGCTAGCTCCAGTGATGTCAGACCTAAGGAGGAATATGCCCTTAGTATCCCGGACACTCTTTGATCTATTCATCATTTGGATCCAAGAGAGGCGCAGCACGGGGAGGCGCTGAGCCCCTGTGGCGTGTGCCTGCTCCAGCGCGGTAAGGAGGAGCCCTCACACAAATATACAGGCTCCATAGTGACCCGACGTATAGAGGATGTGCCCTTACCATTTTAAACGCTCTCTGATCCAAATCCTGGTTCGCCGGGACGCTGAATTGAAAGATTCAGAATTGTGTTTTGGAGACCCCGGACAGGACACTGTCTTGAGGCATCGATGTTGTTATTTATGCTTGCAAAAAATATTTTTGGGATAAGTGCTAAAGTCACCCTTTTTTTTAATTCTATTTTTCAGAATTTTGTTTTTGTTTTTTACTGGTCTGGCAAGGGGACGCCCGTGCCGGATTCGGTAGGGCTTCAAATGGTGATTAACCCCCAAAGATTAATCGGCTCGGGCCGGATTAGTTCCGCCGAGGCCACTTGATTAATCTGCCCGGGGCTGGATTAGTTCCGCCGAGGCCATAGGGCTAAATCAACTCGGATCTACTCTCGCACCACCAAGATCGATTTGCTCGAGGTCGGGTACGTCCCACTGATTTCATTGGGGGAGGTAACATTCCCAGCTCGAGGTCGGGTTTCCGATGGACACGGGGAGTCGAGCAAAGTGTTTTCCTCAGCTCGGGTCGGGTACGTCCACAAGTCGGTTTCCTTCACTCGGTCGGGTAACGTCCCACCGAGTCGGCTTCTTTGGACTGGGGACATAACATTCCCCCAGAGCCAAGTGTTTCCCTCAGCTCGGGGTCGAATTACGTCCCTCCAGCTCATATTGTCCCCCACGGAAGGGTCTCAAGTACTCGGTTGGAGGGAAACATGAAGAATGAAATGCAAAAAAAAAAGAAAAAGAGAAGGCAAAAACATAAATATATATATATTCAAACAAGGTACACATAGTTATTACAAAAAAAGGGGGTTAAGTATGCACAGGGCCCCGTCCGGGTTACCCTTTCTCAATCAGCCCGCGCAGGGACAGGAAGTTCTTCCTCGGTTGGCTCAGTCGATGGAGGGATCGGCTCGGTTTCAAGAACGGGAACAGCAGCTTCAACCTCGGCAAGATGGGAGACCTCTACTTCAAGAATTGGAGGTGGGATCTCAAGATAGTCCTCGCCAGGAGCAGGAATATCAGATCGGCCTTCTTGGAAAACACGGGAAACCGGAGCAACCAAAATCGGGTCGAGATCCATCACTCCTTCAGGAGAATGGGGCAACCATCATTTAAACTCACCTTCTGAGATCTCCCCCTTGCAGAAGCGGATGGCCGCATGAATAGGCCCCATATCCAGGCTGGGTAAAACCATTGGGATGATCTCGGCGCAATCCCCGACCCCCTCAAGGCGAATCGCGTCTCTCTTTTCTTCCAGCTCTATCTCTTTCCTCAAGAGCTCATCCCGGGCCCGTACCAATTCCTCCTCCTTCGCCCGCAGCTTATACTCCACACTGCCTATTTCCACCTTGAGGATCACAATCTCAGTTCGGGCATCCACCAAACTTGCCCTCACTTCTTCAGCGTTCTTCCGCTCTAGAGAAGCAGCAGCCTTAAGGGCTTTGTTTGTTTTGACAGCTTCAACCGCAGCCAGCTCGTGATCCCTATTCCTCTCTTCAGCACTAACCAGCTTGGCCTCCACTTCAGAAAGACGATTTTGAAGCCTCTGGGCCTGGCCACCTCGGACAAAAGGCTCAAGAGAAGATCCTTATTCTTGGCTCAAGGTAGGTCGCCTGCCGAAAAGAAACAGAGAATTAGAGATCAAGCTAAGTTAGACAAACTACCTTCGACATCTGTGAACACAACAAGGTAACCACGTCCTCAGGAGAGAGGTCCTCGTATCGCGGGATCTTCTCTGGGGGAACGGCCTCGGCCAGCTCATTGAAAGCCGGCACTAAATGAGAAGTAGATTCCCTGATATCTTTCCCAAGGTCATCAACACCAAGAATTACAGAACCCTTCTGCTTCTTAGCAACACCCCCCGACGACCCCCTCTTATGCCGAACAGGAATCTCTTTGTGCTCAGCCCGCTCCTCCTCCAAATCCCGGCTCAGTATCGGGTCCACAGCGCCAAACGGACGCTTCCTCCTTCTAGAAGACCTTGAAGGACTACCAGGTCGGGCGGCACCCGTCAAAGGCACCTCGGAAGGCGCAGACCGACCTTGAGAGCTCGGACGCTCCATCTCTTCAACCGCCTTTCCAGCCTCAAAAGCTTCAGGCCGTTTTAGGGAAGTACCAGCTCCACCAGGACTAGTTTTCTTTGAAGCACCGGCCAACCGGTCGAGATATTTTGGTCTCTTTGACATGCCTGCAAAAAAGCAAGAACAAAAGGAGGGATCAGGATCTGAGCATACAAAAATGAGAGAAAGAAAAAAGAGACAGCATGAAACATGGTAGATAAACATGGGAGTTGGCTAGAAGATCAACAAGCATCTACCTATCCGACCCGAGACCTCCGGAGGAACGGTCCGAATAAGGCCCGACGCAACGAAAGCTGCATCATTAACTAACTCCCTCCAATGGGCGGCATACCCCCGAGCCCAGTATACCCGCCTCCGGACCTGACGAGAAACCTTAGAAGCATCCCTCCAACAAGCTGGGAGGAATCAGAGAAGTTAGAAACCTAATGTAAAAACTAAAGACGGGAACAAAAAAGTACTAAAATCCTAACCTCCCGCTCTGAAGATATCCGGGACTGAGACGTCCTCTACATAAGATCGTAGGACCCGTCCCCAATCTCCAGTGGTCCAGAACCAAAGATCTTTGAGTTTTTGTTGGAATCAGGAAGCTTACGGACAACATTGGAAGAATCGGCATATGCCGAAAGGTAGTACCACCCATGGTACGACCTAGGGTTAGCTTTCAACCGGTACAGTCTCTTCACTTCTTCAAGGGAAGGTTCACCTAGCCCCGCCCGGTGCCAGACCACATGTATGCCGGCCAAAATACTCCAACTATTTAAACTCAGTTGACAGGGGGCAATCTCCATCTCGGCCAGCATCCAAGCGAAGTATCGTTGCATCGGCAGCCGTAGTCCACACTGGAAGAAGGCAGGAAGAAGTGCCACCGAGCCCTCATCAGGCTGACTAGCACGATCCATCGGATCGGGAACATCGAGGGCAATATCTATGGGAATATCGTATCATTGCCGCAGCAGCGCTAGATCGTCCTCAGTTATCTTGGAAGGCCGATCCATATCCAGAGCTGAGCAATCAAGTTCGCCGGGCTCTGGGTCCCTCCGAGGGACCCTCTGATGATAACTGTCTTGTTCAACTTCGAAATGGGTAGGGGTAGTGTCAAGGTCCTCCACACCGGGTGCCCCCGAGCCCGAGGAAAGCTCTTCAGCATGGGGAGTTAGGGTCTAGCAGGGTTTACAGAGGAAGATCTGTTGTCAGACATCCCTGACATCCGAAGAAATAAAAAGGAAGGGGAAGTCAGTCTATAGCTAAAAACTCTAAGAACTGCTCAGGGATTCCGAGAAAACTAAGCAGGTGGGTTCTAAAATGCCCTAAATGAAATCCGACAAGCCATAAGTCACTCCATAGCAACATCAAAACTAAACAAAAGATTCACAACACACAAAATGGAAGAGGTCGTTCAGAAAACTTACTTGTTCCTTTCAGAAAGGCTGAAGATTGCACATCACGGTTTGCTCGTCCTTTGTGTTCACAGGTCACAGCGGAGAGAGAGGAGGAAAACTCACGGTTGAAAGAAACTCCAGGAACGCTGAGTCGAACGAGTCACGGTTGGAGCAGGGGAAATGTTCACAGGTAGGAGAGAAAAATTTTCCAAAAAAGATTGCACAGTGAAAACCTCGTCTTCTTATAGTCATAATCGGAACGCTCGTGGCCGTTGGATCGAAAAAAAGAAACCCGGATGGACGTCAAGTGTCAACTGCAAAAGAGGTCTGCCAAAAACAACGAACGGTTGAGATCAACGCGCTTTTAAGGCGCCTCTACACGGTTGATTCACTTTTATTTGGCGGGAGCCCGATAGATGTTTGACAAGTGTCAAACTTAGAAAAAACCCTAAAGGTGATTTGATGGGCATTTAAACAGACGTGATTGTTGCGCATCTCAAGAAAAGGTGCTTGAAAAGAAGCGACGAAAAATTTTGATTCAACTCCGGATCGACCACCAACAGAGTTATCGGCACACCATCTTTATATAGTTCCCGGCACCAACTTGTATACTCGTTGGAACCGAGAACTAGGGGACAGATGTTGATGGTGTTTTCAGGCACTATGATATTTAAAGCAGCACGACAATGATGGAAGGGTAATTCCCTTCTTGGGTGAGATCGTTAAAGCCGACCCGACCACTTTGCAATAGGAAACCAAACACCTTACGGTTTCAGACCGATCACTTTGTGATCGGTACCCGCACACTTGGGTTCAGATGACCGGGCAGTTATAAGATCGGCAAGCATTCTTAGTTCAAATAATCATTATGACCGCCTCATGAAGACCAAGCACATAGCAAGACATGTTCTAGAAGACGAAACAATATTTTCTACAGGAAAAGGGATAAGTTAACCTACTTTCATGGGGAAAAGCGATGATGAGTCAGTATCCAAATAGAATAAGAAAAGTGGAGACAATGTTGATTAGGAATCCTGCAGAGGAGAAGATTGATTCGACTGAGGATTCTTATATAAATAGGAAACATATTTATGTACTATTATAAATAGAAGGACATGGTATGTGTAAAAGATCATCAGAATCATCAAGCTCTGACTTGTAAACACAAAAAGATATGAGAATCGTGTTTGAGTAATAAAAGTATCATCCTGTTTGTGTCCGTGGACATAGGTCGGATCCAAATCCACCGAACCACGTTAAATATTTTTTTGTTGATTGGCGCATTATCTATCTTCTGCTAAATTTGCCTTTGGTCCCCCATAACCAAACAAATTCACTATTGAAGGAGGATTGTCTCGGGAGCGATATTCCCATATTACCCTGAGACCAAAATCAGCCGTCAACACCTAAGTTTTGCTATAAATAGCAAGCATGAGCAATGGTTTTAATCAAGCTTAAAAAAACTAATACAAGCAATTATTGGAGAAGTTGGCCTAAGAATGAGAAGTGTTTATAGAAAATTTGGAAGATCTCTACAATATTTCAACAAGGAGAATCAAGATTGGATATTGGAGTGAAGTTTGCTAACATTGGACTCAAGATTGGATCTTGTAGTTAAGCTTGCTAACCCTTGGAAGTTCTTCAACCATTTCAACAAGGAGAAGTAGATTGGATCTTGTATCAAGCTTGCTAGGTAAGTTTGATCTTCTCCTAAGCTATGTTTCTTCATTAGTGAGTTCTTAATAATGAGACATATAATGATGAATTATATATTGGATGCATGATTACATAGGTTAAAGTTGAAATTAGGCTAATGAATTATGTTAGGATGCTTTGGAAATATAAACACAATATGCTTGTGATTGGGTCAAAGATGTTCATGTTAGACATGAAACAATTAATAAGAGTTTGAAACTCTAGATTAAAGCTTAGAGCTATGGCTACCATTCTAGAATCACTTGACCACCTTTGGATGACGTAAAATTATTCATGAGATATTTCATAGTAGAATTCTAAATTGCTTTGTATTTTGATTCAAACAAATGCATATGTGTATTTAGAATGCATGTATGTCAGTTGTATAACATATGTTGATGGTGGTATTGATGTTAAAATTGGATTTTAGGTGTATTTGAAGTATTATGAGAAAATTGGAAGTGTTTAGTATTGGTTTGAAGTAGAAATTGTGCTAGGGTTGGTGCTATGAGCGCCAATCCGGATCGTATTTATGTCCGATTCATGAATACGAGCAATATATTTTTCCATAATATTACTAATTTAAATGGTAGCACATCTTGTCTTTTATATATGTATTCGATCTAATTTCGATTAGATTGAAACTAAATCTGGTTTAGTGATATGTATATATATTAGACAAAGATCCTAGGATTTACAACGTAGTGCGCAATTACAACATAGTTTGTAATTGACATTGGGAAGTGTCACTATAAGTTGTATATCCTTAAATTAAGTTCCTGGTCAAGATTTACTGACATGGGTCGGTTAGTAAAATCCGCTGAGACCAGTACATGTCGTATATTGGACTTGGTCTGATGGTTTATCCCAATGAACCATGAGTCTTGGGAGACTCGTATAGACGTGTAGGTATTTATTTGATAAACACTGAACGACTCACCGAAGATTTCCTAATAGATGGTACATCAACGTTAATAGGAATCTTCTCGGGTTGAGTAGTATATTAATTCTTTGACTTGAGATACCACTGTGGATATATGAGTTATCCTCCACACTTAGATGACAGTCACGTCACCGATCTATTTAGATCAGACCTCCCCCTGTTCATTGGGTGTGGACTCATGCTCATGATATCCTGTGAGTATCAAGAAAGGATCCGTCAATTCTGTGTACAGAGCATAGGTAGTCTATAGGTGATTAGCAATTTGTTAAATCTATTGTCATAGTATACTTCGGAAGTGAGTTCCGAATGTTATTTAGAGATTGCTAATAGATACGTCGATGGGATTATTCCTATAGAGATTTGACGTTTATATCTATATCTCTGGGATAATCCGTATACATGTGACAGAGGGATTATACGTATGTAATGACCTCGACCTGTATGAGTCAGCAAGTTTATCTGTGGTCGTCATAATTTACGGGTGTGTGAATTATGGTCACGAAATTGGATTTCATGATGGATATGTCTGAATCTAGAGAGTCTCACTAATGAAATATACTCGTAGAGCACTAGTGCAACTGTTATAAATAATACTGATTATTTATAAGTCGTTTAACAGTTAAACGAATAATACATGCAATTTGGACATAATCGTCATTTCTGAATTAATGTGTATTTGTATTTAATATTTGGTATTATTTAATACACTTTAATTAAATATCAAATTATGATATTTGACATATATCATTTATATATATGTATTTCAATATTGAAAGTAAATATAATACATATATTAGGATATTTGTATTTAATTATTTAATTATTTAAATGGTAAATAATTAAGTTAATTAAATAACAAAATATCTTTTACATGATTAAAGCTTGGAAATGGCATTACACCATTGGTCTATTTTTTTATTTACTTTATAAAAGATAAATGTTATCTTTATTAAAGTAAAATGTGTGCCAATAGAATTAAAACAAAAATTAAATACATGTTATTTATTTTTGTTGGGTAAATTCGGCCACAATGAAAAATGGATACAAAAATTATTTTGTTTCATTTTTCAAACACAATACATATTTTACAAAATAATTACAAATAAAAGGTTGAGAGAAAAGTGAAGGAAAAGAGAAAAAACTCAATCAAACCTTGGAATTTGTAAGTTTTTCTTAACTTTCTTCAACTAGGAAATTGTTTCCATGTATCTAGGCTTCAATTTGTGATGCTTATAATTTTCTCTACTCTTTTATGTATGAAATTACATGGTTGTAAACTTTTTTGAAAAATGAGCATGTATGATAATTAAAGATTGAATGAAATTGTTCATTTAGTAATCTTTAAGCCATTTGATGGTGATGTTTCCGTTCTAGAGTTACTTAGCCTCTCATAAATGACCTAGAAGTTTTCTTGAGTTGTTTCATGATGGTGGGACTTGATTGGTGTGGTATTGGATTGATTAAAGTGTTAAATTTTATCAATTTAGTGTAAATTGAACAAATGGAGTAATTTGAGAAATTAGGGTTCTTAACCTAATCCAATTTTGGGACTTTTCATATATATTTTATATTATGATGTATGTATGATGTATATCAAAATTTGGATTAATTGGATTTGATCTTGACATGTTTTGAACATTTAGGGCTAAATAACAATTAATGAAAATTTGGGACCCTCTCGGCAATTTGAATAAATTGAGGGGTTTGAGTTGCAAGTTCTGTTTTCATGTTTTGAACATGTTAAGAATCATTTTAGAAATGATTTAGAATCTTCTAAAATGGTATTTGACAATTTTAGGACTAAAATGTAAAATTTACAAAGTGTAGGGGCAATTCGGTAATTAATGATAAATATGATTTTGAGATAAAAATTCAGTTTTTATTTATTGAGTAATTAGAATAAATTGATTTATTTTAATTGCCCAAGAAAATAATTTATTGGAAATTATTTCGAAGTGAAAATACGCGAAAACTGCGAAAAACTGCGTTATCGGGTAACAGCTGCCCAAACAGTGAATTGGTCACTGTTCGGGCAGTCCACGTACCGTCCAAATATTTTTGGGGCTGACTTGGGCAGTCCCCATAAGCATTAGTTAGTCGGTTCGACCGAAAACGTGTTTTATGTTATTTTGCATAAAAACGTTTTCGTAAAAATTTCGCGGTGTTTCTATATTATTTATGTCGTTATATGATATCGAATAAATATGTTTAGGTGAAATATGAATGAATTATTAATATTTGATATTGAATAATTTATTCGTAAGTTTAAAAATTTTAAACTACGATTTCGCCCGAACCGCGCTCCTTCCACTGCCCCGCCCTGATAAAAACCCCAACAAAATGGTATCAAAGCGAGTCTGATCCTGGACACCTGATATGATTAGCCCTTTAAAATTCAATATTTAATTTAATCATTACTTAATACATTCATGTGTTTATTTAATTTGATTAAATAAAGTAAAAGCATCTTTTGTTGGAAAATCCTCATTTAAATAAGGTTTTAAGAAAGTGACTAGTATTAGGAATACTTATTTCTTTATCCGCCTTGTCATTACGGATGTAAATGTTTTCATGATGCTATGGATGTAACGTGCCAAAGCTGTGCAATTATGGTTGAAGGTAGTTCATTTGCGTCGGTAGAACTTGGAAATCAAGTGAAAGTGGAAATCCTGAACGTGCCAAAGCTGTCAGGACTACATCGGTAGCTTGAGTTTGTCATTGACAAGTTTAACCTTGACACTGTTAGGGTTGGTGCTCGGAGAGCCAATCCAGATCGTATTTATATTCGATTCATGAATACGAATAATACATTTTTTTCCATAATATTACTTATTTAATGGTAGCACCTCTTGTCTTTTATATACATATTCGATCTAATTACGATTATATATCTGATTATGATTAGATTGAAACTAAATATGATTTAGTGATACATGTATATTAGAAAAAGACCCTAGGATTTACAATGTAGTGCGCAGTTACAACGTAGTTTGTAATTGACATTGGGAAGTGTCACTATAAGTTGTATATCCTTAAATAAAGTTCCTGGTCAAGATTTACTAACACGGGTCGGTTAGTAAAATCCGCTAAAACCAATACATGTCTATATCGTGACTTGGTCCGATGGTTTATCCCACTAAACCATGAGTCTCGGGAGACTCGTACAGAAATATAGGTGTTTATTTGATAAACATTAAACGACTCACTGAAGATCTCCTAATAGATGGTACACCAACGTCAATAGGAATCTTCTCGATTTGAGCGAGCATAATGGTCCTTCGACTTGAGATACCATATTGGATATATGAGTTATCCTCCACATTTTGATGGCAGTCACGTCACCGATCTATTTAGATCAGACCTCCGCCTGTTCGTTGGGTGTGGACTGATGCTCATGATATCTAGTGCATATCATGTTGGGGTTGGTGCTCAGAGCGCCAATCCGGACCGTATTTATGTCTGATTCATGAATACGAACATCCCCTTATTCCATAATATTACTTATTTATGGTTGCACCTCTTGTTCTTATATACGTATTCGATCTGATTACGATTAGATTGAAACTAAATGTGGTTTAGTGATATGTATATATTAGACAAAGGCCCGATAATATATAATGCAGTACACAGTTACAAAGTTAGTTTGTAATTGACATTGGGAAGTGTCACTGCTATATGAATATTATCAAACATAGTTCCTGGTCAAGATTTGCTAACACGGGTCGGTTAGTCAAATCCGTTGAGACCAGTACATGTCGTATATCGAGACTTAGTCCGATGTTTTATCCCAATGAACCATGAGTCTAGGGAGACTCGTATAGACGTGTAGGTGTTTATAATGGATAAACACTGAACGGCTCACCGAAGATTCTTAATGGATGGTACACCAACGTCAATAAGAATCTTCTCGGGTTGAGTAGCATAGTGGTCCTTCGACTTGAGACACCATTGTGGATGTATGAGACATCCTCCACACTTAGATGGCAGTCACGTCACCGATCTATTTAGATCAGACCTCCGCCTGTTCGTTGGGTGTGGATCGATCCTCAGGATATCCTGTGTGTGTCAAGATAGGATCCGTCAGTTCTGTGTACAGAGCATAGGTAGTCCATATTTTTTTTTTAGCAGTCTGTTAAATCTGTGGCCACAGTATACATCGGAAGTAAGTTCCGAGTGTTATTTAGAGATTGCTAATAGATACATCGACGAGATAATACCTATAGAGATTTGACGTTCACATCTATATCTCTGGGATTATCTGGATACCTGTGACGGAGGGATTATACGTATGCAATGACCTCGACCTTTATGATTCAGCTAGTTTATTCGTGATCGTCATAATCTACGGGTGGATAGATTATGGACACGAAATTGGATTTCGTAACGGATATACCTGAATCTAGAGAGTCTCAATAATGAAACATACTCGTAGAGCACTAGAGCAACATTTATGAATAATGATGATTATTTATAAAGTCGTTTAAAGGTTAAACGCAAAATACATGCTTAGGGACCCGATAGTCATTTCCTTAATTATTGTGTATTTACATTTAATACTTGATTAATTTAAATACACATTAATTAATAGTCAAATTGAGATATTTGACTAATATCATAAATGTATATATGTATTTAATATTTAATGTAAATATAATACATATATTTAATATATTTGTATTTAATTAATTAATTAATTATTTAATTGTTAAATGATTAAATTAATTAAAATATAAATATTTTAAGATTTAGATATTTGTTTTTAAGGCTTAGTTGCCTTTGTTGACCAAGTGATAAATATCTAATAAAGTGGTTTTTAGATATTTAATCAACTTGTTCAAATTGAAGTGAAATGAAAAATGAAATGAATTTGGTATATTTGTATACACAAATTCGGCCATGACCCTATTTAAATATAATGGTTATATTTTTCATGTTGCCATTGTTGACTAAGTTGAAAATGTCATTAAAATGTAATGATCATTTTAACAACTTGGCAAATGAAATTGAAATGAAATGAAACTAGTGTAACTTGCATTTCCTTTAGGCCAAATTCGGCCAAGGCTTGTTTTTGGGCAAGTATATATTGTTTCATTTCATTTTAGGGTTTAAGGAGTTCATTTTGATACCAAAATAAACATAAAAGAAGTTGAGAGAAAAGCTTGAAGCCTAAAGGAAGATGGCTTGGAAAATTATGATTTTGTAAGTTATCTTTCAAAGTCTTCAACATGAAAATTGTTTCTAACATGCTTAGCATCATTTTGTGTTGCTTTGTTGTTGTCTCTCTTCTTATAGTTTGTGTTTTATTTGGTTGTGAACTTTGATGAAAGTGTAGAGCATTTATAATGGAGAAAGCTTGTGACTAGTGTAGTTATAAGTATTCTTTCATGGTTTTGGAAACCTTGTTGCTAATCTAGAGTTGTTGACCCACTCTTAGATGACCTATATTTGATCTTGAGTTGTTTCATTGTGTTGAGACTTTGATTGGATGTAAGAAAGATGATTGAAGTAATTGATTTAACCAATTTGGTCTAATTTGTCCAATTTTATGAAATTGAAAAATTAGGGTTCATGAACAATTCCAAATTTGGGGCTTTTCATATATATTGTGTAATTGGATGTGTATATGATGCATATAAAGTTTCATGTTCATTGGATTACATCTTGATGTGTTTTGATGCATGAAATGACAAAATGCACAAGTTGGAACCTTAATGGTGCTCACGGCCAAGGACTAAAATTTGGGGATTTTTGTTGCCTTGGTGTTTTAATGTTTTGAACATGCTAAGTTCATCTTAGAAATGATTTAGAATCATTCAAAATTGATTTGATCAATTTCGGACTAAAATGGACAAAGTATCAAATGTAAGGGCAATTCGGTAAATTCACATAAATATGATTTATTGAATTTTATTTCATAATTTGATGATTGGATAATTAAATAAATATGTTAATTTAATTAATCCGAGAAAAATTGAATTTTAGATTGAAACTAAATATGATTTAGTGATACATGTATATTAGAAAAAGACCCTAGGATTTACAATGTAGTGCGCAGTTACAACGTAGTTTGTAATTGACATTGGGAAGTGTCACTATAAGTTGTATATCCTTAAATAAAGTTCCTGGTCAAGATTTACTAACACGGGTCGGTTAGTAAAATCCGCTAAAACCAATACATGTCTATATCGTGACTTGGTCCGATGGTTTATCCCAATAAACCATGAGTCTCGGGAGACTCGTACAGAAATATAGGTGTCTATTTGATAAACACTGAACGACTCACTGAAGATCTCCTAATAGATGGTACACCAACGTCAATAGGAATCTTCTCAAGTTGAGCGAGCATAATGGTCCTTTGACTTGAGATACCATAGTGGATATATGAGTTATCCTCCACATTTTGATGGCAGTCACGTCACCGATCTATTTAGATCAGACCTCCGCCTGTTCGTTGGGTGTGGACTGATGCTCATGATATCTAGTGCATATCAAGATAGAATCAGTCAGTCCTGCGTACATGGCATAGGTATCCTACACGTGTTTGCGATCTAGTAAATCCATAGCCCTGATATAACTTCGGAAGCAAGTTCCGAGTGTTATTTAGAGATCATAAATTTGAAAGTTGCCTATACTATACGATAATGTTTTGACGTTCTTATCTATATCCCATGTATAATATGGATAGCCTGTGACATAGAGATTATACGTATGCAATGACCTCGACTTGCATAGTTTAACGAGATTATCTGTGGTCGTCATAATTAATGAGTGGGTGAATTATGGACACGAAATTAGATTTTGTGACGGATAAACCTAAACTTAGAAAGTCCCACAATATGAAGTGTATTCGTTGAGGACTTGGGCAACGCGTTATGAATAATACATATTATTCATAATACTTCACAGGATTAAGTGAGTTAATTCGAATCGTTTAAACGGTTAAACGAAAACACATGCTTTCGGGAATTTTGGTCAATTAATAATTAATGTGTATTTGTATTTGATACAAAATTTGATTTGATGCATATTAATTAATTTTCAATTGAGACTTTGACACATTCCATTAATATATGTATTTGTTATTTAATGTAAATAAAAATGCATATATAATAATAATAATTATATTAATTAATTATTTAGATATTTAAATGTTAAATATTTGAATAATTAAATAATATCCATATTACATAAATGTTATGCAATATGTTTAATTATTATTGATACATGTGTCATATTTTAATTAAGCTTAATGTGTGCAAATTTTATTTGCTACAATAAAGCTTGTTTTTTATTTAATGAAATTAAAATTGAAAATTGACTAAATTGCCCCTAAAAGTCGGCAATAACATGTTTTTAAAGGGAATTTTTTTTCTTTCTTGTTGTTGGCTTACCTATGGCCGAATGCTTCCTCCAAATAGCTCCCAAATTATGCTTTATGATTCAACAAAGAAGAAAGTGAAGAATTCAAGGAAAAATCTTAAAGAAAGTTGAAGATTAGTAGGTAATCTTTAATATTCTTAAGTATAGAAAATTAGTTTCTTATTATTGAATTAATAGAATGGTTCTAGGGTTTATTTACTTCTTAGAAATTGAGGCTTTTTGATTTGGAGGATGGAATTGAAGGCTTGGTGCATGTGTGAAGTAGTTTTGAATGATATTATTGTAATATTGGTTCAATTTGATCATTTGATGATATGTTACCATTCTAGAGTGTTATGGCCACTCTTGTAATGCCTAGAATTGTTCTTGGGTGATTTATTTGTGGTGGCTTGGATTGGTGTAAATATTAATATAATTATTATTGAGAAAGTTGGATTAAAGCATGAAAATTTGAAAATTTTTGTTACAAAATCAGATCTGGAAAAATAGGGTTTATTGTGATGAAAATTATGTCATATAAATGTATTGGATGTGTTTTGGGTGTTGGAACAATTGCCGGAAATTATTTTGGAGTTGAAATAAGTGAAAACGGTGAAAAACAGCGTTACCGGGTGACGGCTGCCCAAACAGTGAATTGGTCAATGTTCAGTGTTGGACAATTATGACCTATAACATCACTATTTGTAAAATACATTGTGGTTTTTATACAAATTAACTATGTGACAAAGGAAATTTCCATTTTATCATTTTGTAATTAGATTACTTGAATATATAAATGATAAAAGTCCATATAATTAGTTCCGGATTAATAAGATATGAGACATTATCAATCCACTAAAGGTTTAATCATTAAATATACATAGTCGTAGTATTATCGAGACTGGACATCGATAATGCGGAATAGGCTAGTATTATACTTGTGCGCGTTATGGAAGCGTAACATCATAGTTCTCATATATTTGGGTATTGGATACTCATGCAAGTGTAATAGGAGGTTCTGTTTACCGATGGTACGGAAATGGCTTCGCTCTGGATAGACCCATCGGAATCCCATTGGTAGTATGACTATGTGTCTATGGGAATCCGAATCAGGGTAGGTGTATTTGGTCTTAACTTGAGACTTGCATCTATAATACTTGCGATAATCAATACGCTTTGGTTTTGGTCGTCTGGGACTTTAACAGGTTCTGTGTACGCCTCTTCTGGATTTATTGAGAATTGTAATGTATTGGGTGTGATGTCAAGATGCAAGTATCACTTTAAGTAATATGAAGATGATGATTACGCAGGGATACAGAATTAGTACTCTAATATGTTACAACTATCGGGATAATATGACAAGGTCATGATTATATGATTAAAGAGAATAGTTTCTAGTGATCCGATATATGCTTCGTACGGGGCAGACAAAATTCCAGCCCCAGGCCTAGCATGTGACTTATGATACTGGATCGCAATACGCAATACTTGGTATACTATGCTTGATATAGATTATGTATTCCTTAAAAGAATATTTCTGGAGAATTGGGTAGGTACGGTGCTTTGCTAGAAGCCAACCATGTCTTGTAAATCGGTAAGAACGTGGTACGGGATACACACGTGTTCGGATAGTCTGACAACTGAATTTACTGCCAACATATCCAGGGATCTTATGGGTCGCTTCCCACAGATTCACCGATGACGTTTGACTTGAGCAGAATTAATCTGGGATTAATTATAAGAGAGAGAAAATTAATCTAGGATTAATTACGGTAAGAATTTATCTGGGATAAATTCGATTAGAAGAGAGAGAACGATTAATTTAGAATTAATCGATTAAATAATATATTTGCTATATTAATTGAAATTAGATTTCCACGCGGAATTAAAATTGGATTTTAATTTGGGCGAACGAATTAATTTAGAATTAATTCGTAAGCGACTTTAATAATAATTTTGCTAGGCATGATTATTTAATTAAATTAGATTTAATTATGTCGCAACGGAAAATTCGTTAATTCAGATTAAACGAACCTGAGCCCAAAATGTGTTTAGCGGGCTCACTCGAATTTTGAATTTAAAGTGGGGCCCACCAAATCACATCACTAGTAAACTTTATTAACTGTTGGTTGATAGAAGTTGGTGGTCAGTTGGTAGCTTGTATATCACACAAGCTTGATTTGTGAAAGACATATACCAAATTTGATTTGGTAAATGGAATTTGATTTTTTGAAAATCATATACAAAAAACACAAAATCAAAAACAACACACATTCTCTCCCAATTCCTCACATTTCCGTGAAACCCTTTCTCCCCTCTTAGAAATTTTGCTTCAAATTTTCTACTTGCTAGCACATTCAAGGAGTCAACCAAGGTTTTAGGGAAACCAATCCCAAGAGTTTGGAACATTAGGAGAAGCTTGGAGCTCTTCATCAACACCAAAAAGTTTTGAACTTCATACATCCATCGAACCGATCAATGTAAGTTTTTCCGCAACTTATTTTAGTATTCATACGAATCATGACTTAGAAGATCCTTGGCATGTTCTAGAAACCCAACAATGGTATCAGAGAGCCTTTTTTAAGCATGAAATGAATTTATGGTTTATATATTTTAATTTGGGGTTTTTGTGATTTGAGCATGATTTCTTCAAATTGATGGTTTGGTTGAGCTTGGATGATGATGAATTAGATTTATGCATCTTAAAATTTCTGAAAATGAATTGGATAATTTTTCCCTAATTTTGCTAGCCTTGACCGAAACTATAAGCCCTAGATATATCATGGTAATTTTTGATTTTAGATCATTGGATGTGTTTTAAGCATGGTGATGTTGGACAATTATAACCCATAGCATCACTATTTGTACAGATCATGGTGTTGTTGTACAAATTAACTATGTGACAAAGGAGATTGCACTCTTATCATTTGTGATTAGATCACCTAGATATATAAATGATGAGAGGTCCCTATGATTTGTTCCTGGACGGAGAATGATATGAGACAGTATCAGTCCACGAAGGATAAATCATTAAATATCCCTAGTCAGAGTATTATCGAGATTGGACATCGATAAATACGTAAAACACTGTTCAACAGACTCCATATGATATATGGACAGGAAAGAAAGCGGGTTTCTCATTCCTGAAGATTTGAGGATGCTGGGCATACGTTAAACGTTTGGATGGTACCAAACTAGAACCCAAATCGAATAAGTGCCTATTTGTAGGATATCCTAGGGAAACCAAATGATATTACTTCGACCACCTACAAGAGAACAGGGTGTTTGTTGCTCTACATGCGGTCTCCTCGAAAAGGAATTCCTAAATACAGTGGTAAGTGGGAGGAAAGTAGAACTCGATGAAAATCGGAGCGATACTGTTCCTGACACCGATTCCTTAACGGAACACGAACAGTTCATCAGGGATGAGGCTGTACCACAATCTTCTAATACACAAGAATCACGTAGGTCTGAGAGAGTCACAAAACAACCTAAGAGGTATGGGTTTCTGATCTCACCTCACGCAAATATTAATCTTATTGAGGATAATGAGCCGGCTACGTATGAGGAAGTGATACAAGATATCGACTCTGCTTTATGGCAAGAAGCCATAAAGTCCGAAATGGATTCCATGTATACCAACCAAGTTTGGACACTGGTTGATGCACCAGAAGTCTTAAAGCCTATTGGTTGTAATTGGGTCTTCAAGAAGAAGACGGATATGGATGGCAACATACAAACGTACAAAGCTAGGCTTGTAGCGAAAGGGTATCGTCAACGACATGGTGTCGATTACGACAAAACTTTTACACCTGTTGCCATTATTAAATCCATTTGGATAATGCTTGCTATTTGATGTGTGGTAAATCTATCACTATTTCCCACTCATTTAACCTAATATATTGTATAGTTTCTTGAGTTATGTGAATATTTTGATGTGTTTTGTGTTATTTTGTAGATAAATAAAGTTTCAGGACATTCTGGAGGTGATTTGGAGCAAAACAGGAAAAATTAGCAAAAAGGGCATTTCGGTAAATTGTCCGCGTCGCGACGCCCAAGTAATCAGCGTCGCGACGCCTAACGTGCACCAGATCTGCTAACGTGCACCGGGTCAACGGGTCAGAATTTGAGAAGTTTGACTTTGCTAAAATGCGTCGTGCCACGTGTCACCATCACAGCCGATATGCTAACGTGCGCCTTACCACGTGTCATCATCCTACGGTGCCGACACTCTCAATTGCCACGTATGCCACGTGTCATCCATGTCATCACCACGTCATCGGTCAACGAGTCAACTCTACCACGTGTCGTGCCACGTCATCGCCCACGTCAGAAGGTCAACCGAGTCAACATGCCACGTCATCATCAGCCAATCACGCCTTGACACGTGGCGCAATCCTACGGTGCCGACAATTGATCTCAGCCGCCTTGCTACGTCAGCACCACGTCATCGTAATAATTGAGCTCTTAGCCGCCGTGCCACGTGTCGCCTTATCCTCTTAGCCGCCTCGAAACGTGTCAAGCCAAGAGCATCCCACGATTCCTGTTCTAGCGTAGCGACGCCAAAGCCCTTGGCGTCGCGACGCTGGAAGCTTACCCGCACCTATAAATTGAGCTCGAGATTTCAGAATTTGTTGTACCATTCTCTCTCACTTCTTTGATGTAATTAGGGAGTTCTTCTCTCTCTAAGTTTCTTTTAATTTAATTTTGTAATTTTTAATTACGTTCTGTAATAATAATAATTTACTTTCTTTATTTTACAGTTTTTACTATTCACTATGAGGAGGTAACTTCCCTATGCTAGGGTGAAAGGTAATTATTTTACTATTGCTATTTAGATTAATCTCCCTTAAATATAATATATTCACTATTTAAAATATTGACTTAATAAGGGATACCGCTATATTGGTCGGTTGGTAATTCATTTTAATCTGGTTTAAACCTGACTAATCAAGGATACCGCCAGATTGGTCGGTTGGTAATTTAATTTTGGTTCCGCCTTAATGGATGGTTGGACTTAATTTGACTAATCAAGGATACCGCCAGATTGGTCGGTTGGTAATTAAATTCCCTTACCGCCTATATGGCTGGTTGGACTTAATTTGACTTAATCAGGATACCGCCAGATTGGTCGGTTGGTAATATTATCACAAGTTTATATATTATTTTCTGGGAGATATCTAAATTAGTAGTAGTAGAAATAATTCCTTTTACCTTAGCATTTTTATTTTATTTTACTTTTAAAGCCTTTACTTTACGCAATTACTTTTCAGCACTTTTATTTTATGGCTTTTACTTTTAAGTTTTTACTAGCCCTAGCTATGTGTCATAACTAAGTTAGTAATCTAGGGTTGTGATGAAATCCAATATCACCGGTTTATAAGGGTTAAATTATAATTTGGGTAATATAAAGATTTATTTATTGAGTCTTAATCTTAATGCTTTTTATTAACTGGCCACTAATAAAATTTGATAAGGTAAACTTAAAATGAACTAGACATATGGATTTTAGGTTTAAGACCTCAGACTCAATAGCCCACGATCTTCCTTGAGGATAGATAACCCTTTAATAGATTTCCTTACAGGATAGGAATATACCTGTCGGGCGGGGGTAGCCATAATTGGAATTTAATCTTAATGAATCCAGATAATTTGGTTGACATAGACATATGGTTCAATTAGGTTAAACTGGATATTTGTAGTTGACCATCGGAAGAGGCTTTTACATAATTTAGTGTTCCAGGTTAATAAATCTATATTTTACTCAATTATAAGATAACAAATTCATCTTTAAATAATATTGGAATAAATCACAACCCTAGATAGTTTTTAATATTGAATTTTCTCAAAATATCCATTCGAACAATTTTATTTACTTGTCTTTAAATTTAGAATCGTCTCCATTTCAAATCAATCAAACACCTACAACCCAGGGAGGAGGAATCATCCTAATTTTTCATGGAGCAACAATTCAGGCCAACAGCGGAACTATCCACCACCTGGATTCCAGCAACAGAACAAAGGCCCGGAGCATGAAAATGAACCAGGATTAGCAGAAGTGCTGGCTCAGTTAAAAAAGTACGATGCTATCTTTCAGAGTCAATCAGCTTCCATCAAAGCACTAGAGAATCAAATCGGACAACTGGCAAATGCTCAGAGTTACAGACCACCAAGAAATCTTTCCAGCAACACAGAACCCAATCTAAGGAACCGAGGGAATGAGCAATGTCAAGCCATTAGTTTGAAAAGCGGTACTGAAATCAACAAAGATGTTGGAATCAAGATGTCCCAAGAAGAAGTTCCAAAAGAAGCTGAACAACAGATGGAGGAAAAAGAAGTAAAGGAAAAAGAAGCAAAGGAAAAAGAACAGATCACTCCACCTCCACCTTTTCCTCAGCGTCTTCAGAAAAATAAACTGGACAAGCAGTTTGCTCGATTCCTGGAGGTTTTCAAAAAGCTGCACATCAACATCCCATTTGCAGAAGCCTTGGAAGAAATGCCCAGTTATGTCAAATTCATGAAAGATATTCTTTCACGAAAACGAAGATTGGGAGACTACGAAACAGTAGCATTAACAGAAGAATGCAACGCCATTATTCAGAGGAAACTTGCTCCGAAGTTGAAAGATCCTGGCAGTTTCACAGTTCCATGCACCATTGGAGAACATTATATCGGTAAGGCTTTATGTGATTTAGGTGCTAGTGTTAACTTGATGCCTTTTTCTATTTACAGGGAACTGCAGATTGGAGAAGCAATGCCTACCTCAGTTTCATTGCAACTTGCTGACCGAACACTTGCATTTCCAAGAGGTGTTGTTGAAGATGTGTTGGTAAAAGTAGACAAACTAATTCTCCCAGCAGATTTCATCATCCTTGACATGGAATAAGACAAAGAAATACCTATCATTCTTGGGAGACCATTCTTGGCTACAGGTAAAACTGTGATTGATGTGCAAAAAGGAGAACTGACCATGAAAGTACAGGACCAAAAAGTGACCTTTAATGTTTTCAAAGCCATGAAATTCCCGAGTGATGAAAAGGAAGAAGAATGCTTCAGAGTTGATGTTGTTGATAGTATCCTTCAAAATACTGAGCCAAATCCCACAGATACACTTGAAGCTTGCATCACCAACATGACTGACAGTGAGCTAGATGCTGAAATCCTGGAATGTATCAACTACCTTGACAAACCATTCCGATTCTAAGTGACACCACCAGTTGAAAGTTTGGAACTACCAAAGAAAGATCGAATCAAGCCTTCGATTGAAGAACCACCACAGTTGGAGCTGAAGTTACTTCTGAGCCATCTCAGGTATGCATTTCTTGGAAACTCTTCTGAATTACCTGTTATTATTTCTTCTTCACTAACATTGGAGCAGGAAGAAAAGTTGTTGAGAGTGTTACGAGAGCACAAGAAAGCCATTGGCTGGACTATAGCAGACATTCGAGGCATTAGTCCATCATTTTGCATGCACAAAATCTTAATGAATGATGAGTACAAACCCACATTGGAGCATCAACGGAGACTCAATCCAATCATGAAGGAAGTCGTGAAGAAAGAAATCATCAAATGGTTAGATGCTGGCATCATTTACCCCATCTCAGACAGCAGTTGGGTGAGTCCTATGCAGTGTGTGCCAAAGAAATGAGCTAATCGCAACAAGAACAGTGACTGGATGGAGAGTATGCATGGATTACCGAAAACTGAACAAATCCACGAGGAAGGACCATTTTCCATTACCATTTATTGACCAGATGTTAGACAGACTGGCAGGACATGAGTTCTATTTCTTTCTGGACAGATATTCAGGGTACAATCAAATTGCCATCGCACCAGAAGACCAGGAGAAAACTACCTTTACTTGTCCCTATGGTACTTTTGCTTTCCGCAGGATGCCATTTGGATTATGTAATGCCCCTGCCACATTTCAGCGTTGCATGATGGCCATTTTCTCAGACATGCTAGAGCAGAGTATGGAGGTATTCATGGATGACTTTTCTGTATTTGGAGATTCTTTTGACCATTGTTTGCAAAATTTGGAACAAGTGTTACAAAGGTGCGAAGATACAAACTTGGTACTCAATTGGGAGAAATGCCACTTTATGGTGCAAGAAGGCATTGTTCTTGGACACCGAATCTCACAAAAAGGGATTGAGGTAGACAAAGCTAAGATAGAGACTATTGGAAAACTACCTCCACCAACATCAGTTAAAGGTATTCAAAGTTTTCTTGGACATGCAGGTTTTTACAGGAGATTTATCAAAGACTTTTCCAAGATTGCTAAACCTCTATGCAATCTTCTAGAGAAGGATGTGTCTTTCAACTTCACCAAAGAATGCCAGGAAGCCTTTGAGATCATAAAACAGAAGCTGGTCTCTGCCCCCATCATTGTAGCACCAGACTGGACTCTTCCATTTGAAGTGATGTGCGATGCTAGTGATTTTGCTATAGGTGCAGTTTTGGGACAACGCAAAGCAAAGATTTTTCACACCATTTACTACTCCAGCAGAACTTTAAATGAAGCTCAACTCAACTACACAACCACTGAAAATGAGTTGCTTGTAGTTGTGTATGCTTTTGACAAATTCCGCTCCTATCTGCTAGGTCCCAAAGTGGTGGTCTACACAGATCATTCAACAATCAAATATCTGATCACGAAGAAAGATGCCAAACCCAGATTGATCCGTTGGATACTTCTTCTGCAAGAATTTGACGTGGAGATTCGAGACAGGAAAGGAACAGAAAACCTGGTGGCAGATCACTTATCGAGGCTCGAGAATGGAGAAACAGCTGACAAAGAACTGACAATCAAAGAAACTTTTCCAGATGAACAGTCGTTTGCCATAAAACAACAGGAAGTCCCTTGGTATGCTGACTATGTCAACTACATTGTGTCAGGAAAATGGTCGTTGGAATGGACAACTCAGCAACGGAAGAAGTTCTTCAAAGAAGTCAAGCACTATGTTTGGGATGAACCTGATGAGTGGTATTTATATCACTATTTCCCACTCATTTGACCTAATGTTTTGTATTGTTTCTCGAGATTTATGAACGTTTTGATGTGTTTTGTTGTTATTTTACAGATAAATAAAGTTTGGACAGCACTGGAAGCATTTGGGACAAAACCGGACAAAAATGCATCAACTGGAATATTTCAGTCTTCTGCGCGTCGCGACGCTGGAGCCTTGCGCGCCGCGACGCCCATCATGCGCCGAAGTTGCTAAAATGCGCCGGGTCCACAAAATCAGAATCTGAGAAAAGTTGACTTTGCTAACTTACGCGTGCCACGTGTCACCATCACAACGGAGATGCTAACGTGCGCCGTGCCACGTGTCAAGATCTCATTGCTCGGACGGCCACCGCCTCACGTGTCATGCCACGTGTCGCCACATCATCGTCCACATCAGCAGCCACGTCAGCAAGTCAACCGAGTCAACGTGCCACGTCATCATCAACCAATCACAGCGCGCCACGTGTCAAGCTCTCATTCGTCCGACGGCCGCCGCCCCACGTGTCATGCCACGTGTCGCCACATCATCACCATGACGTAAGCAATGACGTCATGAACAGTTGACACGTCAGCATGACGTAAGCGATGACGTCATGAACAGTGCCACGTCAGCGGATCAGATCTGAGTCAACGAACCAGCAAGTGACACGTGTCACTGTAGCGCGCGTCGCGACGCTGGCCGCGCGCGCGACGCCCAGACCCCATCCGCGCCTATAAATTCAGAACGAGATTTCAGAATTTTGTATCCCATCCTCTCTCTTCAATTCCTTCTAAAGAGAGAGTTTCTCTCTCTAAAAGTCTTTAGTTTTTACTTTTTTAAGTTTTGTAAATAATTTTAATTACTTTTTGTAATAATAGTAATTTAATTTTTACTTTTTACTTTCTTTTACTTTTTTTACTATTACTATTTACTTTTTACAGTTTTTACTATTACTATTTACTTTTTACAGTTTTTACTATTTACCGTGATGCGGTAATTTCTTTATGTTCGGGTGAAAGGTAATTTCTTTTACTATTACTATTTAGATTAATCTCCCTTAAAATAATATATTTACTATTTAAATTGGATTTAATCAGGATACCGCCAGATTGGTCGGTGGATAATAAAACATATATTCCGCCTTTATGGCTGGTTATTTTGGTTCCGCCTTTATGGCTGGTTATTTTGGTTCCGCCTTTATGGCTGGTTATTATGGTTCCGCCTTTATGGCTGGTTGATATTAATCACAAGTTTTATTATATTTTTAATGGGAGATATCTAAATAAGTATTAGTAGAATTAATTCCTTTTACCTTAACATTTTATTTTATTTTTCAGTATTTTTATTTTATGTCTTTTATTTTTATGTTTTTACTAGTCCTAGTTATGTGTTAGTTATCTAGGGGTTGTGATAACTTTTAATATCAATAGTTTATAAGGGATTATTTTATAGTTTGGGTAATTAATAAGTTTACTTATTAAGTCTTAAGCTTAATGCTTCTTATTGTCTGATCACCAATAAGATTGAAATGGTAAATCTAAAATGAACTAGACATAGGGATTTTAGGTTTCAGCCTTAGACTTAATAGCCCACGATCTTCCTTGAGGATAGATAACCCTTTAATAGATTTCCTTACAGGATAGGAATATACCTGTAGGGCGGGGGTAGCCATAATTGGAACTTAGACTTAATGAATCCAGGTAATGTGGTTGACATAGGAATATGGTTCAATTGGGTTATACTGGATATTTGTAGTTGACCATCGGAAGAGGCTTTTACATAATTTAGTGTTCCAGGTTAGTAAACAGATTTATTACACAAACATAAAATAATCACTTCATCTTTTAAATGATATTAAAAGAATTCACAACCTTATATCTTTTTATCTGTATTTTCCTTAGTATTTTCTTTTATCTTTTTATTTATTTATTTAGCAAATCTACAATCAAACCAATCAAGAAATCAATTCCATTTTCCCCTTTAATTAGATATTTGTAATTAAATAGATTCAATAATTAATAACAACAGTAGGAATTAAGTCCTCGTGGGATCGATATTTTTATACTACTTGAACGATACGTGCGCTTGCGTTATACGTGTGTGTTTACGCCGGTCAGAACCGTACCTGTTTAAACGTTGTACTGATCAATTATTGAGACGGTGTGTTCTACAGGAGGAGGTCAACAATGTTTTATAGCACTGTCATTCATCACCATATGGCGGACACTTCAGCGGGAACAAAACTGCAGTAAAAGTTCTTCAATCAGGTTTGTTCTGGCCCACTCTTTTTAAAGATGCTTATCTTTTTGCTTTTCAATGTGACAGGTGCCAGAGAATGGGAAATATTTCCAGGAGAAACGAAGGACCGTTGGATCAACAAGGAGGGACTGGTCAACAAAACTAGATGATGTATTATGGGCATACCAGACAGCTTATAAGACACCCATTGGTATGTCCCCATATCAATTGGTGTTTGGGAAAACGTGCCATCTACCAGTTGAGCTTGAGCACAAGGCGTACTGGGAACTGAAGAAGTTGAATTTTGATTTACAAGCTGCATGAGAGAAAAGACTGCACTAACTCAACGAATTGGAGGAGTTTCGTCTACAGGCTTATGAGAACGCCAAATTGTACAAGGAAAAGACCAAAAAATGGCATGACCGAAAAATAATGCACAGACAGTTGGAACCAAGGTAGCAGATGTTGTTGTACAATTTGAGATTGAAACTTTTCCCTGGAAAGTTGAAATCTAGGTGGTCAGGTCCATTTGTGATCACTCAGGTTTTACCATATGGAGCTGTTGAGTTACTGGATCCCAATACCAACAACACATTCAAGGTTAACAGTCAGCGTGTCAAGCACTACTGGGGAGAATCATTTGAGCGACAAAAAGAAAGTGTCACACTTTCAGATCCAGCCTAACGTTCAAGAAGTCACGTCTAGGTGACGACTTTAAACTTAGCGCTCGCAGGGAGGCAACCCATGCAAATCTTGTATATATTATGATTTGGAGTGATTTAATTTTGTGTGTTTAGTTTTTGCAGATTAAGACATTTCAAAATGGAAGAAGCTCTCGCAAATCTTCACAAGTAATTTCCTTCTCTCCCTAAAAAATCTCTGATAAAAGTATACAAAACTCGCTTGGAACGGATGAGGTTACTAACAATCCATGGTGTTCTTAATGATATTCGTTCGGTAATTGAAGCACGAGTCCGATTGGCAGGTGAGTCTTCTGACTCTTTTATTTCACATCTGCCTGGTTGTGGAAGAAGCATCTATGCAAAGAAACGTAGAGCTAAGCAAATGGATGTTTGTTACAAATGTGCACGATGGAATTGCAATACTCGTTGTCATTCTTTAGGAATGGTGTCTGATAATCGCGAAGACAAAATTAAATTCATTAGGGATGGCTTGAGTAAGGAGTCTTTAGATGATATATCTTCGACTCTTGAGACGCATCCCAGTGGATATGTTCATATAGCCATTCGCAAATTACATACACAATTTCAAAAAGATAGACAACTGTTAAGTCTCGGGAATCTGACTCAAAAAGACCATATTTGCCAATTTATAAGAAAATTGGATGGGAAGCTTGTCCCTGACGCATAGACGTCAATCAAATTGTATATTTTTGTACATATTATATCTCTTTGTCTTTTCTTAATAATTGTAATTTATTTTGTTGTTTTCTTTTATTTTCTCCGACAGGATCCATACCTTTTTTACTATCACGATATTATTTCGCTACTAATCGTCCTCTGGAAGATACTTGTGCTATTTTTACTCACCCTTTTCAGGTACTATAAATTCAACCCATCATTGCACTTTTGAAGACATCCAGAGTAAAACATGGAAGCCACTTCAAGAAGATGAGTTGAAAACATCTGTGTGTTTTGCGGTAGTAGTGTTGGTACTAAACCACAATACATAGAAGCAGCACAAGAATTGAGTCGAGTCTTAGCTGCAAGAAATATGCACTTAATATATGGCGGAGGCAATCTTGGACTAATGGGGATCGTTTCAAAGGCCGCACAGGAAGGAGGCAGTCACGTTTTGGTAATCATCCCAAAACCTTTGGCAGAGGCAAATCTTATTGAACCATCAAACGGAGAGGAACTGATTATGCCAGGTATGTCTGAACGACTAGTGGAAATGATTAACCATGCTGATGCTTTTATTGCTTTGCCAGGTGGCTTGGGTACATTGGAGGAAATTTTTATTGTGTTATCTTGGGCGAACCTGAACATACACCAGAAACCAATTGGACTGCTTAACGTTGATGGATTTTATGATTTTCTTTGTGTGTTTCTTGATGATGCTCGGAGAAATGGGTTTGTGTCGAAACCTTTAAAAGAACTCATCTTTACTGCCAGAACTGATCCGGATCTAATAGACCAACTCATAGCCTATGAACCACGAGTTGACCCTATCCTTTCAAAGATAAATTGGTCTGAGGACGATCGTGGTAAGAGACGTAGGATTAATCTGGATCTTAACCTTTAAATTCCTGTAGATTTTCAGCTAACCAGGTACGACCTTCTAAACTCTTCTTCTACTGTTTAAGACATTGGGGACAATGTCTCATTTAGGTTTGGGGGAGGAAATTAGTTGATTAGTACATTGTTTTTAGTTTTTAGTCCAAAATTTTTTGAAAAATATAAAAAAATTGAAAAATTTTCAAAAATTACAAAAATATTTTGTGTTTTTTTTGTGTGTTTTGTTTTGACTAAAAAGATGAAATTGGTAAGAGATAGCCGAATAAGGAGTTTCCACTCCTGAGACGTATCTCAAACCTATTTCGAAACAAGTTAATTTTTGTTTATTTCTTTTTGAATTATTTAATTTGTAAATTCTCCATAAAATGGACTAAAATGGATCTTCTTATGCTCAGTTGGCAGGTATTATCAACATACATGGAAACATACGGACATGAGCTAAAATTGAAAAGTTTGTAATATTCGGTGCTCTAGTTTAATTGGAGGAAGCATCTCAAAAAGCAGTGGAGTAAAAAAAAAAAAAACGTCTGAGATCCGAGTTATTAAGTCTGTAAGGGTGTTTTAAAACCTAGTGCCCTAAAACCAACTGGTTTGGGAGTCACTGGCCCAAAGCTCGCTACATGGATCGAAGATGCTGCAAAAATATATATATCTGAAGTCTGAGTAATTAAGTCTGTAGGGGTGTCTTAACACCTGGTGCCCTAAAGCCAACTGGTTTGGGAGCCACCGACCCAACACTCGCTACATAGATGGAAGGTATTGTATATAAATAAAAAATAGAGAAAAATCAAAGAAAAAAATCAGAAAAATGAGAAAAAAATTATTCCATTGCTACAAAAAGGTGTGAAATCTGATAGAACTTTAGGACAAAAATATTACTCTCTTATCAACTGCACTTATGACTGCTGTGGGCAAAAATGAGTTGTTTAATATTATGTTGGCTGTGTTTATGAAGAATGGTAAAAATGATCGGAGAATTTACTTATTTGGTAATTTAGAATGAAACAAAACAACTAGTAACTTGGAGTAGAAGTTTCACCTGATTAGTCACTAACTTCTTTATTCTCTTTTCGCTTGTCTTTTTGCTTTTGTGTGCATTAGTTTTAACTAACTTTTTACTTTTGTAAAATGTTTGTGGGTATCATTGCTGTAAACCCTCACGACTTTTTGCTTTTGTGTGCATTAGTTTTAACTAACTTTTTACTTTTGTAAAATGTTTGTGGGTATCATTGCTGTAAACCCTCACGAGACTACAACTCGTCCACTAGGGACACCTAGGGGTTTAAAGGCTTGTTGCATATGCTAAATGCAACCGTGATCCCTACGAAAGTGGCTTAGTTAAATTTTAACTATGTTATTTTATTCTGTGTTTTGCTCGAGAACTAGCAAAATGTTAGGTTTGGGTGTGTGATGAGTGGTAAATCTATCACTATTTCCCACTCATTTAACCTAATATATTGTATAGTTTCTTGAGTTATGTGAATATTTTGATGTGTTTTGTGTTGTTTTGGGTCAACGGGTCAGAATTTGAGAAGTTTGACTTTGCTAAAATGCGTCGTGCCACGTGTCACCATCACAGCCGATATGCTAACGTGCGCCTTACCACGTGTCATCATCCTACGGTGCCGACACTCTCAATTGCCACGTATGCCACGTGTCATCCATGTCATCACCACGTCATCGGTCAACGAGTCAACTCTACCACATGTCGTGCCACGTCATCGCCCACGTCAGAAGGTCAACCGAGTCAACATGCCATGTCATCATCAGCCAATCACGCCTTGACACGTGGCGCAATCCTACGGTGTTGACAATTGATCTCAGCCGCCTTGCCAAGTCAGCGCCATGTCATCGCCACGTCAGCATAATAATCGAGCTCTTAGTCGCCGTGCCACGTGTCGCCTTATCCTCTTAGCCGCCTCGCAACGTGTCAAGCCGAGAACATGCCACGATTCCTGTTCTAGCGTAGCGACGCCAAAGCCCTTGGCGTCGCGACGCTGGAAGCTTACCCGCGCCTATAAATTGAGCTCGAGATTTCAGAATTTGTTGTACCATTCTCTCTCACTTCTTTGATGTAATTAGGGAGTTCTTCTCTCTCTAAGTTTCTTTTAATTTAATTTTGTAATTTTTAATTACGTTCTGTAATAATAATAATTTACTTTCTTTATTTTACAGTTTTTACTATTCACTATGAGGAGGTAACTTCCCTATGCTAGGGTGAAAGGTAATTATTTTACTATTGCTATTTAGATTAATCTCCCTTAAATATAATATATTCACTATTTAAAATATTGGCTTAATCAGGGATGCCGCTATATTGGTCGGTTGGTAATTCATTTTAATCTGGTTTAAACCTGACTAATCAAGGATACCGCCAGATTGGTTGGTTTACTATTCACTATGAGGAGGTAACTTCCCTATGCTAGGGTGAAAGGTAATTATTTTACTATTGCTATTTAGATTAATCTCCCTTAAATATAATATATTCACTATTTAAAATATTGACTTAATAAGGGATACCGCTATATTGGTCGGTTGGTAATTCATTTTAATCTGGTTTAAACCTGACTAATCAAGGATACCGCCAGATTGGTCGGTTGGTAATTTAATTTTGGTTCTGCCTTAATGGCTGGTTGGACTTAATTTGACTAATCAAGGATACCGCCAGATTGGTCGGTTGGTAATTAAATTCCCTTACCGCCTATATGGCTGGTTGGACTTAATTTGACTTAATCAGGATACCGCCAGATTGGTCGGTTGGTAATATTATCACAAGTTTATATATTATTTTCTGGGAGATATCTAAATTAGTAGTAGTAGAAACAATTCCTTTTACCTTAGCATTTTTATTTTATTTTACTTTTAAAGCCTTTACTTTACGCAATTACTTTTCAGCACTTTTATTTTATGGCTTTTACTTTTAAGTTTTTACTAGCCCTAGCTATGTGTCATAACTAAGTTAGTAATCTAGGGTTGTGATGAAATCCAATATCACCGGTTTATAAGGGTTAAATTATAATTTGGGTAATATAAAGATTTATTTATTGAGTCTTAATCTTAATGCTTTTTATTAACTGGCCACTAATAAAATTTGATAAGGTAAACTTAAAATGAACTAGACATAGGGATTTTAGGTTTAAGACCTCAGACTCAATAGCCCACGATCTTCCTTGAGGATAGATAACCCTTTAATAGATTTCCTTACAGGATATGAATATACCTTTCGGGCGGGGGTAGCCATAATTGGAATTTAATCTTAATGAATCCAGATAATTTGGTTGACATAGACATATGGTTCAATTAGGTTAAACTGGATATTTGTAGTTGACCATCGGAAGAGGCTTTTACATAATTTAGTGTTCCAGGTTAATAAATCTATATTTTACCCAATTATAAGATAACAACTTCATCTTTAAATAATATTGGAATAAATCACAACCCTAGATAGTTTTTAATATTGAATTTTCTCAACATATCCTTTCGAACAATTTTATTTACTTGTCTTTAAATTTAGAATCGTCGCCATTTCAAATCAATCAAACAACCTGTCTGATACTAGTAATCATTTGACCTCATAAAAAATTAATAGATAAGGTTTTAAGTCCTTGTGGGATCGATACTTTTTATACTACTTGAACGATACGTGCGCTTGCGTTATACGCGTGTGTAAGCACCAGTCACTATTGCTGCATACTTCGATTATGAAATTTGGCAGATGGACGTCAAAACCGCTTTCCTTAACGAAAATCTTTTGGAGGATGTTTATATGCAACAACATGACGGTTTTATCGTACCAAAACATACAAACAAGGTTTGCAAGTTAAATCGATCCATTTACGGATTGAAGCAAGCATCACGTTCTTGGAACCAACGTTTTGATGAGATCATAAAAAAATATGATTTCATTCAAAACGAGGATGATCCTTGTGTATATAAGAAGGTTAGTGGGAGCGCACTGAAATTAATTGTCCTTTACGTAGATGATGTGTTGCTTATTGGCAATGACATTCCCATGCTACAATCGGTGAAAGCTTGGCTTTCATTAAAATTATCCATGAAAGATCTAGGAGAAACAGCCTTTATTCTGGGAATAAAGATCTACCGGGATAGATCTAGAAAGCTTCTTGGACTCTCCTAGAGCACGTACATTGATAAAGTGTTGAAGAAATTCAACATAGATCAGTCTAAGAGGGGACTGTTGCCAGTGTCACATGACGTCTCTCTATCTAAGGACATGTGTCCTAAAACTAAAGATGAGAGAGACAACATGAGTCAGATCCCATACGCTTCTACAGTCGGATCGATCATGTAAGCCATGATATGTACGCGACCTGATGTCTCGTATGCTTTAAGCATGTGTATTCGCTATCAGGCCGATCCAGGTGATGGTCACTGGATTACAGTTAAGAACATCCTTAAGTATCTTAGACGAACTAATGATGCTTTCTTAATCTATAGAGATGGAGAACTTGAGGTAACTGGGTTTTCCTATGCAAGTTTCCAAACCGATAAAGACGACTGTAAGTCACAATCTGGGTACATATTTTATTTGAACAACGAAGTAGTGAGCTGGAAATCTTACAAGTAAGAGACTGTTGCCGATTCAACAACAGAAGCGGAATACATCACTGCAGCTGAGGCAACAAAGGAGGCAGTTTGGATCCGTAAATTCCTAATTGGATTAGGAGTAGTTCCGTTAGTAGCTGAGTCTGTTCCTTTATACTGTGACAATAACGGGGCTATAACACAGGCTAAGGAACCACGGTCTCATCAATGATCCAAGCATGTACTTCGACGTTTCCATATGATTCGTGAGATCATACATCGTGGCGATGTGAAGATCGAGAAGGTCGCATCAGATGACAACATTGCAGATCCGCTGACGAAGGCTATTCCTCAGCAAATGTTTGAGCGACATGTACATAGTTCAGGTGTTAGATACTTGAGTGATTGGCTATAGGCCAAGTGGGAGATTGCTGGACAATTATGACCCATAGCATCACTATTTGTAAAAGACATTGTGGTTTTTGTACAAATTAACAATGTGATAAAAGAAATTGCTATTTTATCATTTTGTAATTAGATTACTTGAATATATAAACGATAAAAGTCCTTATGATTAGTTCTGGATTAATAAGATATGAGACAATATCAATCCACTAAAGGTTTAATCATTAAATATCCCTAGTCGTAGTAATATCGAGACTGGACATCGATAATGCGGAATATGCTAGTATTACACTTGTGCGCGTTATGGAAGCGTAACGACGTAGTTCTCATATATTTGGGTATTGGATACTCTTTCAAGTGTAATAGGAGGTTCTGTTTACCGATAGTACGGAAACATGTTAGCTTTGGATAGACCCCTCAGAATCCCATTGGTAGTATGACTATGTGTCTATAGGAATCCGAATCAGGGTAGGTGTATTTGGTCTTAACCTGAGACTTGCATCGCTAATACTTGCGACAATCAATACACTTTGGTTTTGGTCGTTTGAGACTTTAACAGGTTCTGTGTACGCCTTTTATGGGTTTATTGAGAATTGTAGTGTATTGGGTTTGATGTCAAGATGGAAGTATCACTTCAGTCATATGGAGATTATGATCACACATGGATACAAAACTGGTACTGTAATATGTTGCAACTATCGGGATAATATGACAAGGTCATGATTATCTGATTAAAGAGAATAGTTGCTAGTGATCCGATATATGCTTCGTACGGGGCAGACACAATTCTAGCCCCAGGCCTAGCATGTGACTTCTGATATTGGATCACAATACCTAATACTTGGTATACTACACTTGATATAGATTATGTATTCTTTAAAAGAATATTTCTGGAGAATTGGGTAGGCACGGTGCTTTGCTAGAAGCCAACCATGTCTTGTAAATCGGTAAGAACGTGGTACGCACATGTTCGGATAGTCTGACGACCAGATTTACTGCCAACATATCCATGGATCTCATGGGTCGCTTACCAAAGATTCACCGATGACGTTTGACTCCAGTAGAATTAATCTGGGATTAATTATAAGAGAGAGAAAATTAATCTAGGATTAATTACGGTAAGAATTTATCTGGGATATAATTCGATTAGAAGAGAGAGAACGATTAATTTGGAATTAATCGATTAAATAATATATTCGATATATTAATTGAAATTAGATTTCGACGCGGAATTAAAATTAGATTTTAATTCGGGCGAACGAATTAATTTAGAATTAATTCGTAAGCGACTTTAATAATAATTTTGCTAGGCATGATTATTTAATTAAATTAGATTTAATTATGTCGCAACGGAAAATTTGTTAATTCGGATTAAACGAACCCGAGCCCGAAATGTGTTTAGCGGGCCCACTCGAATTTTGAATTTAAAATGGGGCCCATCAAATCACATCACTAGTCAATTTTATTAACTTTTAGTTGATAGAAGTTGGTGGTTAGTTGGTAGCTTGTATATCACACAAGCTTGATTTGTGAAAGACATATACCAAATTTGATTTGGTAAATGGAATTTGATTTTTTGAAAATCATATACAAAAAACAAAAAATCAAAAACAACACACACTTTCTCCCAATTCCTCACATTACCGTGAAACCCTTCTCCCCTCTTAGAAATTTTGCTTCAAAATTTCTACTTGCTAGCACATTCAAGGAGTCAACCAAGGTGTTAGGGAAACCAATCCCAAGAGTTTGGAACACTAGGAGAAGCTTGGAGCTCTTCATCAACACCAAAAAGTTTTGAACTTCATACATTTATCCAACCCATCAATGTAAGTTTTTCCGCAACTTCTTTTAGTATTCACATGAATTATGACTTAGAAGATGTAACATCCCGAGTTATTTTAGTATGTTTGCAATAAATTTTATTTTTCGCGCGTGAGGCCGCGTCCGAACGCGAGGTCAATTTTATTGTATAATTGGGACTTTTTCAAGAAATTAATTAAAAGACAGTAAAAACTAAACTAAAGGGATTAAATTGAAAATTTTCCACACAAGAGTAGATAAATCTAGATACTTCTACACACTCACACGTGACACATACACACATTTAATTAATTAACACACACACGTTTAAGATATACACACATAAAGTTCACGCGCACACGCAGAAAAACAAGACAAATGAGAGAAAGAAGAACATAATAGAAGAGAAAGTGAGAAAGATTGAGAAGAAAAGAAAAGAAAGACTGAGAGAGAAACATGGTAGAAGTGAAACAGTGAGGCAAGCCGAGAGAAATAGAGGGAGAGAGAGAGGGAAAGAGAGGACTGAGCAAGTGAATAGAGAAAGGGGGCCGAGAAGAATCAAGAAAAGAGGCAGAAGTAGAGAAGCAGAGCCATGAAAAAGGTGGCAAGAAAGCAGAGAAGGAGAAGAAGAAGAGGGAAGAAATTGGAAGAGAGAAAGGTAAGTATACTATAGCTGGGATTTTCTTGAGTATGAAGAATTTGCTATTTGGGGAGATTTTTTTTAATTAGAACATATGCCTAATAATTGATAAATTAAAAAGATTAGGTTAAATTGGGTGATAGGAAATGTATCAAAATAATCAAAATTTGGCTTTAATTATGAGATTGAAAGAAACGAATTTGATTTAAGAAGGAGGAGATAAACCGACAGAAACCCTAGAAATTGGGGGAAAATATGGTGGTGAGTGGATTATGTTTAATTTTGGCAGTAAGGGATTAGTCTTTGGGCTTGTTAAATTGTGTAAGGTTAATGTGAAAATTAGTAATTTGGTACCTAAATGAGATATGTTTTGAGTTGGGATGTAATTAAGATAATTGGCATGTTTCAAGTTTGAATTAAACATACATAAGATGAAATTTTGTAAATTGGAAATTATATGATAAAGTTAATATTATGTAGAGTTCGTTAATACCTTGGATTTAATAGCATTGTCAAGAAGATAAAATCCTAGGCATGGCCGAACTTAGTGAACAAGGCATGTATTTATGTTTGATAAAGTTTGTAGCATGAGTTGAATATTTAATAAAATGGGGCTGAGTTTGTTTTGATTACTTGTGGCCAAAAGTGATATTAAGAATAATGAATTCATATGTTTAATGAGAAATAGTGAATGATAAAATTTCAAGATGATAAATTGTAGTTTTGTGTATTTCCGTGAAGAGTTAATGATAAATATTAAATAGGTATAATACTTGGATAAATAAATGATGTATGGTTATGATACAAATCCAAACTAATGTATATGAAATGATTATGCTTATGTTTTAAGTGTAAACATATGTTTTATGATTGTACTTACATGTAGACTTAAGAATGTAATTTCAAATATAGGTTATACTTATATACCATACAGTTGCATTTAGCATGTTTGTTATGTTTATGATTTATGTATGTCTTATGTTTGTGATTCAAGTACATGTTGTGCGTTTACAAGATAGGTTGAAAGTGTAAGCTTATGAGCTATAATATAAGAATGATTTGTACAAAGGTAAGAAGTCAGAATGGTAAAGCCTGTTAGTTTGGTTATGAATATAAGATATTGTATATTATGTGTGTAAATGCGTATCAAGTTTCTTGTGGTTATTAAGTTGTGACAATTTATTTTATGTGCGAACATGAATGATTTCACTATGTCATAAATAGGCATGAATGAATGCATGTACATATATGATAGTATAATATAAGTATATAGGTGATAGAACGCATAAGTTATTAAATTATAGTCATGCATGAATTCATATAAGTAGTTATAGTTTAAAGATAAGTACATAAAAAAGTATGGCTGTGATTAGTAAAAGTATAGAAAATGTATATGTATGATTATGCATTTCGATTTTCATACATAAGTTGAAATTTAAAGAATGATTTTCAAAATCAAAGAGTTTTAAAGGACAGTTTTCAAATGCTTTTAAAAGAAAATGTATTTCAGAAAATGTTTTACAATTTTGAGATACGGAATATGATTTTATGTTTTCGGGGCATGAGGTAAAACCTCACCCCAGTATGTAACTTGAGATACAGTTGGAATTGACGGATTCAGAGACATGTGCACATGTGGAGGACTGAGGGGACGCTTTCAGATCCTCGAGCAGGACTAGGGTTGACAGATCCCCGAAATTCTGGTTTCAGAGCTTGGGCGGTAGCATTGATCCGCACCCCCAGTTCTAGTGGTGGCTACACTGCAGTTGAGCTGTTTTCCTGGACGTAGGGCACCACCAGCCTCAGAGATGCCCAGTTGAGTTGTGGTCCTGGCATAGAGTACATCCAGTTGAGTTGTGGTCCTGGATGTAGTGCAGTTTTTAGTTTTTCAGATTTTCAGTTTTTAGTTTTCATATTTCAGTTTTTCAGTACAAGATTTCAGAAACAGAATTTAGAAACAGTTCTTCAGTTTTTCAGTTTTCTGTTATAGTTTACAGAAAGAGCTTTTAGAAAAAGATAATTTCCAAAGACAGATTTTAGAAACGGTTTTCAGAAAATAGATTTTAGACATAGTTTCCAAAAACCAAAGATTTAAAGCATGTTTTCAGAAATACAAGTTTTATAAATAGTTTTTCAAGAATGAGTTTTCAGACAGAGTTTCCAAGAAAAGTATTTTCTCAGAGCATAGTGTGATATAGTAGAGTTTAGTTTATAAGTTATGCATGTAACTCATACATTTTGGTTATTATTTGAGATGCATATAATTGACATTTATGCATGATATCATTAGTACACTTATATGTTTGTGTGATCGATGTTTGTATGAGTTAAATTATGCATAACTATATCTACGCGTGTATAATTGATGTTTTCACGTGTAATATGTTTACATAGAGGGATTGTTTTGTAAAATACTAATGCATGATAACATGATTATATACACATGAATTCATGATTGATGATTATGGACTAAGTGTTTAATAGAAAGAATATATTACAAATCCGATTTGATGATATTTCAATTAATTAAACGAAAGATTATTATAATAAATGTTCAAACTAGTTTAGCAAATAGTAAGTAGGTAAGTATTGAGATATTAGAGTAGCTCAGCGGAAGCATGATGGTTTTGATATGAAAATTAGTAATATAGAATCTAGATGTATGTTACGGATGTTTGAGAGTGTAAATAAGAAACATGATTTAAAGTATGTATGTGAACAGATAATAAAGATTAGTGCTTGATGCTCAAGGAATGAGCATAGTTACTTACTGAGTCTTATGACTCACACCACAACAGTGTTTGAGTTTTGCAGGTTGGTGACCTGATCAGTCATCTATAGATACCATAGCTTGAGGAACCGAATAGCAGCGTTGCAGTCAGCCAGTCTTGGGAGTACAAGTTTAGTTGTAAAGAGTTTTAAGTTGAATAAGATTGATTTATTTATAAGTTTAGTTGTACAGAGTTTTAGTTTGTAAAAGTTTTTATTTATATGCATTTTCGGGGAGCCTAGTTGTATTATGTCTTGAGTTGGTTACTTTAGTATTGTGTTATGTATTGGGCCCTATAGGTTGTATGATGGTGCTGGACTTGATCCAGGTCGCATGACTTTTATAGGTTGTATGATGGTGCTGGACTTGATCCAGGTCGCATGACTTTTAGCAGAGGTCATGCCGAATTTTCGTCAGAGTCAGAGGCTTATGGAATCAGGATTAGCCTGTCTCCTACCGGTAGCATCCTAGCTTAGGCGGGATGTTACAGAAGATCCTTGGCATGTTCTAGGAACCCAACATTCAGGCAGCCCATGAACTGCCCTAGTACTGTTGGGGCTGACCTGGGCAGCTTTCATGTGCATTGGGTAGTCGGTTCGGTCAAAAATGCGTTTTATGTCATTTTTTCGCGATGTTTCTTAACTATTTATGTCCTTATTTGATATCGAATAAATATGTTTAGGTGAAATATGAATGAATTATTCATATTGGATATTGAATAATTTATTCGGTAATTTAAAAAGTTTTAAAATTACGATTTCACCCGAACCGCGAGTTTCCACTGCGCCCGCGCCAAAACCCCAACAAAAATGGTATTAGAGCAGGCCTGATCCTTCATCTATTACATTATATATCATATATGCTTGATATATGATATATAATTCAATTTTGATGTTTGAACATGCATGTAATTTAGATATTTCTTGACTTTTCGGTTCTACGCTAATAGGAAACGTAACAGAAATTTAATGGTTAAGTTAAGTTATTTTTTCTAAGGTAGAATTGAATTTTTTTAGAAATTGATCTAGATTATATTCTGCATTTGATGTAGAGAAAAGCTTTCTTGAGGAATATCCCCGCTTAAATAAGACAGTAAAGTGACATGTATTGGATGCATGTTTCTTAGTCCGTCTTGTCAATATGGTTTATGGGTGTCTTTCTATGGATGCATCCGAGAAAGTGCCAAAGCAGTGAGGGTGTAGTTGATAGAATTTTATCCATGCCAGATGTATATTTAATACTAGACAAATTCAAGTAAAAGTGGAAATCCTCAACGTGCCAAAGCTGTCAGGACTACATCGGTAGCTTGAGTTTATCATTGGCAAGTGAAGCCTTGATATGCCTCCTTGTGAACGTGCCAAAACTATCATAACGAGAAACGGTCAGGGCCAAAATCAGGAGTCACAATGAGTGTGATTGACAATGAGTTGTCTACCTAATGAATATACGTAAGCGAGATCGTGCCAAAGCTGTGAGTCGAAATATATTCATGAGGTCATTTTCTCACTATGGAATTCGATTTAATTGTTGAATTCCCATTTTCCATTGGGGATTACGGTATTACGTAAAGTAGTGGGAGACAGTGCTGGGTTAAAAATCCATAACTAAAGCAATGTGTAATATTATGGAAATTGCTGCTTTTGTTTTCATTTATTATATATTAAACTTCTAATCTACTGCATGCATATTATTTGAATATGTTTTCTGACTTAACTTATGGTTGCGTATTTCTAGAATAGGTTCTAGAATGTAAGTAGACTTAGATATTGTTAGGTTAGTCTAAACCATCGGGAACTGTTGCTCCGATTTTCTTGAAAATCAAGATGGTTAGTGACTTAGTTGTTAAGTCATGATATGTAATCTAAATAGATATCTGTTTTAGGATATAATTGTCTAGAAAGAATAGTTTCTTGTGCGGTAAAAATTGACATAAATTAGCTCATGTCTCGAAATTTTTGACTGGAATTAAGAACTCCATTAGGTATTTGTTTATCTTATAATGACGTTTCTTGGCTTTAGTACCTTTTAGAAGTCACGTGTTTGACACAGTTTGTTAATCAATTATTTACAATTTTTGTGAATAATTGAAGGAAAATTATAGAGCTTAAGAAATGAGATGTGTATAGTTGTATATAGAAAATATTGATTCTCACAATACGACAATTGTAGGTATTGGATACCAAATCTCACATCTAGTTGTTTATAATAATGTTTAATGATTGTTTTGATATTTGATATCAT
The DNA here is from genome assembly GCA_019454045.1 of Zanthoxylum bungeanum. NCBI lineage: Eukaryota > Viridiplantae > Streptophyta > Magnoliopsida > Sapindales > Rutaceae > Zanthoxylum > Zanthoxylum bungeanum. Next base: position 174,605 of record SKCR01023469.1, on the reverse strand, counting down.
AACTTGTGACTATTGGATAATTACTTTTTCTATATAAAAAGTTGTTACATATTTTAATATGACTAGTAGTGTCATTAATAAGAAGATAAACATTAAGAAAAATATTCGATTGACTAAATAACTTAGAACAATGCTTTTTGAGATTTTATCACATAAGCATTAAATGCTTATTCCGTATGGTAAATGATGGTATGATACATGATCACACCATATATCCTTATCCATTTAATGAATATTGTATTCAGGATGTGATTAAATCTCATTTAACCAATGATCGTCATTGGACCACAGATTTATTAAACTAATATATTGGAAGTATGTAGTTTAATGAATTATAAATTTCCATGGATAGTTTTCTTTACTTCATAACTTAGTTAATGGATTGTCATGACTTAGAATATTGAATGTCTTGAATGGTTCGAGAACTTTCAATATGTTTCTGATGAAACGCAGATAGAATATTTTTTGAATGGTTCAAATATATTCTATTTAAGGTGTTGAAAACTATATTTTAAAATTCATTACGAGTCTTTGAACCGTTCAAGGATGTTTGATATGATTGAACATATAAATTTATGGCAATTAGTTCTAAAATTATTTAATGAATGTGATTCTTACTCAATACTATTCTTCTACGATTCCATCGTGATGGAATTGATCAGTGGAAGAAATCGAATTTTATATGATTTAATTCGTTTGATATTGAGTGTTATCGAATTGGTTTTCAATACTCTTGGGGATATGCTCCAGTAACACTAATTCATCGTTTTAATTAAGGTTCCATTTGTTTCTACAATTACGAATATGATATGTATAAGTAGAAAATTTGAATCTTAAAAGGTTTGAGATTTGAATATTTTTTTTTATTTAATGGTTATATAATTGAAAGTACTTGCGCCTCGGAGGTACAAGTAAAAGTTTATCATTTATTCTATTTAATAAAATATTATATTCTATTTGATAGAATATCTTTTCTACGATCCCGAGTAATAAAATTATTTTATTACTTAGTGTGTAACATCAGATGTTGACTATTATAGAAAAACTTGACTTAGTGAAGTCAAATTTGAGAATGATAAACTATAAATGGAACTACATAATTAATAGGATGAAAAGACCCTAAGATATCTTTCGTATAAGTCCAAGAGGATGTCAGAATCATTTGCGAAGTATTTGATACTTAATGATTTTATTGTTTTCTTATCGAAGAAAATTATCCTATAACTTATAGTGGGAGCGATATTTGATATCGATTTCGGAAGTTAGAATTAAACCACAGATCTAAGATTGTTCCTAGCTTACTACGATCAAGTTTGGAACTTGATTAAGCTTTCGTTATGAATCGTTCATAAAATGTGCAAATTATTTGGACAACAAAAGCAAAGTGAGCTTGTTAAAGGTTTGACCTTTGTAGTATGACAATGAGAAAAGTTATACTCAGTAATCTATTGTAGATTCTTAGAAAACTTGTCTCTAGTCGTACTAATTGAACAATTAAAGATTTGTTGGTTAATGTTGATATTAAACTGTGTATTTTTGCTAAAGAATACAAATTGGCATTCCTGAATGGTTTGTTCGAATAAAGATCCATTGTGGTTTCTTTGTTTGAAGAGTTCATTCTAGAATGGCCCTAGAGTTTGTATTATGCTAAGATCACAGTTTGATATACTAGCTTATCTGAGTCTACAAATAGAGCCTATTGTAGACTCAGATAAGCTTTCCAGAAATCTGTGTTTTCTAATTTGATAAACAGTCAGATTGTCTGATTTTATCAAAGCATAGAGAATACATACATGATAGTAGGGTCAGTGGGAGCATACTAATTTCTTTCTAGTGTTATATATCCTAACGACATTATCATTGTTAATGTAATAATGAAATGTTTGTTAGGTAAAATGTTTACCTAAGTCTTCTTTTTTCCGTGAAAGCAGTGAGAGTAGTCTCTGTTATATTTGATATAAAGTTTTATATATGATATAAAACTAGAGACTTGTGAGATACTCTCATTAGTCGTGCATTATATATGATATAATAAAGGACACGTCAAAACTATCTGTATGACAGTTAGTATAACTGTTTGACAGTTAATGTGTCTTGTATATAGTATTTATCTTTCGTAAAAGATGATTCCTTAGTCGAAAGAGAAATTGATTAGAATGTCTAATCAATCTTACGCATTATATGATGATGGCATAATGAATACTGTATTATGTACGATTAAAAATATCAATTTAATTGTAATTATTACGAGTTATTTTGATATGCTGCAGACCATAGGATGTGTCTTGAAATATGTTCTTTATTATCATTGAGATATGAAGAACAAGTTTCTTATTCATGGAGAATATAATCATCAACCATTATGGTCAGATTAGTTTTGAGTCTAATTATGACATTAGATGGTCTATGTCATATAAAGTCAGAAAAGATGCAGTGGGAGTGTCACGGTTGATTCTACTGTATTAGTAGAATTAGTTATAACTTATGAAGTATTGACTTATGAAGTTTCATAGTGATCTCGTAGACTAGAAGTTTTGATATTAGTGTTGTGCTTGCGGTTGTCTGCAAAGTATTTTGGATTTGATCCCTAAATACATAGATAACTTAATAGCTATAGCACAACATTGATATCGCATCTGAGTCATATTGATGTGAAACGTGGGTTCTACAAAATATGAATGGTGATGGTTAAGGAAAATAATTGGGTTTGTTGGACAGACTCAATTTCTAATAGCGGGCTTACTTATTATTGCCTACCTCTTGAGCGCTAGGTGAGCTCTTGAGGGCTTCGAGTATGTGATACACATTGAGATGTGTATATGATACCGTGGATTGGCACTAGAGCAAGTGGGATAAATTATTAGGGTTGGTGATCGGAGTGCCAATCCAGATCGTATTTATGTTCGATTTATGAATACAAATAATACATTTTTCTATAATATTACTTATTTAATGGTAGCACCTCTTGTCTTTTGTATACATATTCGATCTAATTACGATTAGATATCTGATTATGATTAGATTGAAACTAAATCTGATTTAGCGATACGTGTCAATTAGACAAATACCATAGGATTTACAATGTAGTGCGCAGTTACAACATAGTTTGTAATTGACATTGAGAAGTGTCACTATAAGTTGTATATCCTTAAATAAAATTCCTGGTCAAGATTTACTGATACATGTTGGTTAGTAAAATCCGCTGAAACCAGTACATGTCGTATATCGTGACTTGGTCCGATGGTTTATCCCAGTGAACCGTGAGTCTCGGGAGACTCATATAGGCATGTAGGTGTTTATTTGATCAACACTAAATGACTCACTGAATATTTCCTAATATATAGTACACCAACGTCAATAGGAATCTTCTCGAGTTGAGCGAGCATAGTGGTCCTTCGACTTGAGATACCACAGTGGATATATGAGTTATCCTCCACACTTTGATGGCAGTCACGTCACCGATCTATTTAGATCAGATCTCTGTCTGTTCATTGGGTGTGGACCGATGCTCATGATATCCAGTGCGTATCAAGATAGAATTCGTCAGTCCTGTATACATGACATAGATATCCTACGCGTGTTTGCGATCTAGTAATTCCATGGCCGTGGTATAACTTCGGAAGCAAATTTTGAGTGTTATTTAGAGATCGTAAATTTGAAAGTCGACTATATTATACCATAAGGATTTGACGTTCTTATATATATCCCAGGTATAATATTGATAGTCTGTGACGGAGGGATTAGACGTATGCAATGACCTCAACTTGCATAGTTTAGCGAGATTATATGTGGTCGTCATAATTTATGAGTGGGTGAATTATGGACACGAAATTAGATTTCGTGATGGCTAAATCGAACTACTGGTTGAGTACTTGGGCAACGCGTTATGAATAATACAGATTATTCATAATACATCACCGGATTAAGTGAGTTAATTTGAATCGTTTAAACGGTTAAACGAAAACACATGCTTTCGGGAATTTTGGTCAATTAATAATTAATGTGTATTTATATTTGATACAAAATTTGATTTGATACATATTAATTAATTATAAAATGAGACTTTGACACATGTCATTAATATATGTATTTGTTATTTAATGTAAATAAAAATACATATATAATAATAATTATATTAATTAATTATTTAGATATTTAAATGTTAAATATTTGAATAATTAAATAATATCCATATTACATAAATGTTATGCAATATGTTTAATTATTATTGATACATGTGGCATGTTTTAATTAAGCTTAATGTGTGCAAATTTGATTTGCAAACATAAAGCTTGTTTTTAATTTAATAAAATTAAAATTGGAAATTGACTAAATTTCCCCTAAAAGTCGGCAATAACAAGTTTCTAAAGGGAAAATTTTTTTCTTCCTTGTTGTCGGCTTACCTATGGCCGAATGCTTCCTCCAAATAGCTCCCAAATTATGCTTGATGATTCAACAAGAAGAAAATGAAGAATTCAAGGAAAAATCTTAAAGAAAGTTGAAGATTAGTAGGCAATCTTTAATATTATTAAGTATAGAAAATTATTTTCTTATTCTTGAATTACTAGAATGGTTATAGGGTTTATTTACTTCTTATAAATTGAGGCTTTTTGATTTGGAGGATGGAATTCAAGGCTTGGTGCATGTGTGAAGTAATTTTGAATGATATTATTGTAATATTGGTTCAATTTGATCATTTGATGATATGTTGTCATTCTAGAGTTTTATGACCACTCTTTTAATGCCTAGAATTATTCTTGGGTGCTTTATTTATGGTGGCTTGGATTGGTGTAAGTATTAATATGATTAATATTGAGAAAGTTGGATTAAAGCATGAAAAATTGATAATTTTTGTTACAAAATCATATCTGAAAAAATTGGGTTTATTGTGATGAAATTTATGTCATATAAATGTGTTGGATGTGTTTTAGGTGTTGGAACAATTTCCGGGAATTGTTTCGGAGTTGAAATAAGTGAAAACGGCGATACTGGGTGACTTTTAAGCCAACCGGGTGATGGCTACCCAAACAGTGAATTGGTCACTATTCGGGCAGCCCATGAACTACCCTAGCACTGTTGGGGCTGACCTGGGCATCCCTCATGTGCATTGGGTAGTCAGTTCGGTCAAAAACATATTTTATGTCATTTTACAGAAAAACATTTTCGTAAAAGTTTCGCGATGTTTCTTAACTATTTATGTCGTTATTTGATATCGAATAAATATGTTTAGGTGAAATATGAATGAATTATTCATATTGGATATTGAATAATTTATTCGGTAATTTAAAAAGTTTTAAAATTACGATTTCACCCGAACCGCGAGTTTCTGCTGCGCCCGCGCCAAAACCCCAACATATACGCCTCCTTATGAACGTGCAAAAGCTTTCATAACGAGAAATGATCAGGATCGAACCCATGAGTCACAGTGAGTGTGATTGACAATGAGTTGTCTAACTAATGAATATACGTGGCGAGAACGTGCCAAAGCTGTGAGTCGAAATATATTCACGGGGTCTACTTCCCATTATGGAATTCAATTTAATTATTGAATTCTCATTTCTGTTGGGGATTACGGTATTACGTAAAGTAGTGGGAGGCACTGCTAGGTTAAAAATCATTAACTTATGCGGCGTGTAATATTATGTAAATTGTCGCTCATGTTGTTCTTTATTCTATTAGTTTGATAAAATTAAACTTTTATCCACTGCATGCATATTATATATGTTTTCTGACTTCAATTATGGTTGTAGATTTCTAGAATAGGTTCTAGATTAGAATAGATAATGATATAATCCTTCTAGAAAGAATAGTTTCTTATGTAGTAAAGATTGACATCAATTGGTTCATGTCTCGAGATTCTTCACTGGCATTAAGAAAATCTCATTAGGTATTTGTTTATCTAATAATGACGTTTCTTGGCTTTAGTGACATTCAGAGGTCACGTGTCAGACATTATTTATTTTTCGATTATTTGCAAATGTTGTAAATAATTTGAAAGTAAATAATAAAGCTAAAAAAAGAAGATGTGTATAGTTGTGTATAGAAAATATTGATTTTCACAATACGACAATTGTAGATATTGGATATCAGATCTCCCATCTAGTTATTTAAAATATTGTTGAATGATTGTTTCGATATTTGATATCAGAATTTACGACTATTTGATAGTTACTTGTTCTTTGTAAACAATGGTTACATATTTTAAAACGACTAGTAGTGTCATTAACGAATAGATAAACATTAAGAAAAATATTCGGTTAAGTAAATAACTTAGAACATTATTTTATGAGATTTTATCACTTAAATATTGGATGCTTATTCCATATGGTAAAAGATGGTCTGATATGAGATCACATCACATATCCTTATCCATTTAACGAATATTGTATTCATGAAGGTGACTAAATCTTATTTAACCAATGACTGTCATTGGACCAGAAAATTTATTAAACTGATACATTGGATGTATGTAATTTAATGAATTGTAAATTACTTAAGGTAATTTTCTTTACTTCGTAACTTAGTCGATGAACTGTCGTGACTTAGTTACGTGTTTTTGATGAAACGCGGATATAATATTTTGACTGGTTCAAAGATATTCGATCTGAAGTTTTGAAAATTGTATCTTTAAAATTCATCGTGAGTGTTTGAATTTTTCAAAGATGTTTGATACGATCAAATATATGAATTTATGGCCATTTGTTCTAAGGTTATTCGAAGATTATAATTCTTACATCAATATTATTCTTCCATGATTCTATATTGATGGATTTGGTTAGTGGAAGAAATTGAATCTTATGCGATTTGATTCGTTTGATATTGAGAGTTACCGAATTAGTTTCAATACTCTTTGGGATATGCTCCAGTAACACTAATTCATTATTTTAATTAATTTTCCATTAGTTTCTACAGTTACGTATATGATGTGTATAAGTAGAAAATTCGAATCTTGAAATGTTTGAAATTTGAATCTATATTTTGTATAATGGTTATATAATTGATATTACTTGTGCCTTGGAGGTACGAGTATAAGTTTATCATTTATTTTATTTAATAGAATATTATATTCTATTTGATATAATATCTTTTCTATGATCTCGAGTAATAAAATTGTTTATTACTTAGTGTGTAACATTGGATGTTGACTATTGTAGAAAAGACTTGACTTATTGAAGTCAAATACAGTGATAAACTATAAATGGAACAACAAAATTAATAAGATGAAAATACTCTTTAATTACTTCCATATAAGTTCAATAGGATGTCAGAATCATTTGTAAAGTATTTGATACTTAATGGTTCTGTTGTTTTCTTATCAAAGAAAGTTATCCTATAACTTATTGTGGGAACAATATTTGATATCGATTCCGGAAATTAACATTAAACCATAGATCTAAGATTGTTCATAGCTTACTATGATCAAGTTTGGAAATTTATTGAGCTTTCATTATGAATCGTTCATAAAATGTGCAAATGGTTTACGCAGCAAAAACATAGTGAGCTTATTAAAAGTTTGACCTTTATAGTATGACAGTGAGAAAAGTTATACTCAACAAATCTATTGTAAATTCTAAGGAAACTTGTCTCTAGTCGCACTGATTGAATAATTTAAGATCTATTGGTTAATGATGATATTAAATTATACATTTTAGCTGAAGAATACAAAGTGGCATTTCTGAATGATTTCTTCAGATAAGAGATCCATTGTGATTTCTTAGTTTGAAGAGTTCATTTTGGAATGGCCCTGAAGTTTGTATTATGCTAAGATTACAATTTAGTATATTAACTTATAGAGCCTATTGTAGACTCGGATGAGCTTTCTGGAAATTTGTGCTCTCTGATTTTGATATCAGTCAGATTGTCTGATTTTATCAAAGCATAGAGAATACATATGGGATAGAAGGGTTATTGGGAGCGTATAAATTTCTTTATAGTGTTTACATCATAATGACATTATCATTATTAAGGTAATAATGAGATGTTTATGAGGTAAAAGGTTTACCTGAGTCTTATTTTCTCCATGAAAACAATGAGATTGGTCTCTATTATAGTCGATATAAAGTTTTATATATGATATAAAACTAAGAGACTGAAAAGATGCCCCCATTAGTCATGCATTAGATATGATCTAATAAAGGACACAATGAGACTATCTGTGTGACAGTTAGTATAACTGTTTGACAGTTAGTGTGTCTAATGTATATAATATTCATATTTCGTAAATGATGATTCCTTTGTCGAAAGAGAAATTGATTAAAATATCTAGTCAATTTTATGCATCATAGCATGATGGCATAATGAATAGTATATTAAGTATGATTAGAGATATCAATTTAATCGTAATTGTTACGAGTAATTTTATATATCCTCTAGACCATAAAATGGGTCTTGAAACATGTTCTTTATTATCTTTGAGATATTAATAATGAGTTTCTTATTAATGGAGAATAAATCTGCAACCATTAGGGTCATATTAGTTTTGAGTCCAATTATGACGTTAGACTGTCTACGTCATAAAAAGTCAGAAAAGATGCAGTAAGAGTGTCACAGATGATTCCACTATGAGAGTGCAGTTAGTTGCAAATTATGAAGTATTGACTTATGAATTTGCATAGTGACCTTATAGATTAGAAGTTTGTTTTTAGTGTTGTGTTTGTGGTTGTCTATATAGTATTTTGGATTTGATCCGTAAATACTTAGACAATTTAGTAGTTTGAAGCATAATGTTGATATGAAATCTGAGTCATATTGATGTAGAACTTACAAAAAATATGAATGATGCTTGCTAAGGCTAACGATTGTGTTTGTTGGACAAACTCAATATGTAATAGCGGGCTTATCTGTTGTTACCTACCTCTTGAGCGTTAGGTGGGTTCTTGAGGGCCATGAGTATGTAATACACATTGGGATGTGTATATGATACCATGGAATGACACTAGAGCAAGTGGGAGAAATTATTAGGGTTGGTGCTCTGAGCGCCAATCCAGATCATATTTATGTCCGATTCGTGAATACGAGCAATACATTTTTCCATAATATTTCTAATTTAAATGGTAGCACCTCTTGTCTTTTATATACGTAATCAATCTAATTTCGATTAGATTGAAACTAAATCTGGTTTAGTGATATGTATATATATTAGACAAAGACCTCAGGATTTACAACGTAGTGCGCAGTTACAACATAGTTTGTAATTGACACTGGGAAATGTCACTATAAGTTGTATATCCTTAAATTAAGTTCCTGGTCAAGATTTACTGACACGGGTCGGTTAGTAAAATCCGCTGAGACCAGTACATGTCGTATATTGGACTTGGTCCGATGGTTTATCCCAATGAACCATGAGTCTTGAGAGACTCGTATAGACGTGTAGGTATTTATTTGATAAACACTGAACGACTCACCGAAGGTTTCCTAATAGATGGTACATCAACGTCAATAGGAATCTTCTCGGATTGAGTAGCATAATTATTATTTGACTTGAGATACCACTGTGGATATATGAGTTATCTTCCACACTTAGATGACAGTTATGTCACTGATCTATTTAGATCAGACCTCCGTCTGTTCGTTGGGTGTGGACTCATGCATATGATATCTAGTGTATATCAAGAAATGATCCGTCAGTTTTGTGTACATAGCATAGGTAGTCCATAGGTGATTAGCAATATGTTAATTCTATGGCCATAGTATACTTCGGAAGTGCGTTCCGAATGTTATTTAGAGATTGCAAATAGATACGTCGACTGGATTATTCATATAGAGATTTGACGTTTATATCTATATCTATAGGATAATCCAGATACCTGTGACGGAGGGATTATACGTATGCAATGATCTCGACCTATATGATTCAGCGAGTTTATCCATGGTCGTCATAATTTACGGGTGAGTGAATTATGGACACGAAATTAGATTTCATGACAAATATGCCTGAATCTAGAGAGTCTCACTAATGAAATATACTCGTAGAGCACTAGGGTAACTATTATAAATAATACTGATTATTTATAAGTCGTTTAACGGTTAAACGAATAATACATGCAATTGGGACCTAATCGTCATTTCTGAATTAATGTGTATTTGTATTTAATATTTGATATTATTTAATACACATTAATTAAATATCAAATTGTGATATTTGACATATATCATTTATATATATGTATTTCAATATTTAAAGTAAATATAATACATATATTATGATATGTGTAATTAATTATTTAATTATTTAAATGTTAAATAATTAAGTTAATTAAATAACAAAATATCTTTTACATGATTAAAGCTTGGAAATGGCATTACACCATTGGTCCATTTTTTTATTTACTTTATAAAAGATAAATGTTATCTTTATTAAAGTAAAATGTGTGCCAATAGAATTAAAACAAAAATTAAATACATGTTATTTATTTTTGTTGGGTAAATTCGGCCATAATGAAAAATGGATACAAAAATTATTTTGTTTCATTTTTCAAACATAATATAAATTTTATAAAATAATTACAGAGAAAAGGTTGAGAGAAAAGTGAAGGAAAAGAGAAAAAACTCAATCAAACCTTGGAATTTGTAAGTTTTTCTTAACTTTCTTCAACTAGGAAATTATTTCCATGTATCTAGGCTTCAATTTATGATGCTTAGAGTTTTCTCTACTCTTTTATGTATGAAATTACATGGTTGTAAACTTGTTTGAAATATGAGCATGTATGATAATTAATGACTGGATGAAATTATTCATTTAGTAATCTTTAAGTCATTTGATGGTGATGTTGCCATTCTAGAGTTACTTAGCCATTCATAAATGACCTAGAATTTTTCTTGAGTTGTTTCATGATAGTGAGACTGTTAGGGTTGGTGCTCGGAGTGCCAATCCGGATCGTATTTATGTCCGATTCATGAATATGAGCAATTCTATTTTCCATAATATTACTAATTTAATGGTACCACTATTGTCTTTTATACACTTATTCGATCTAATTATGATTAGATATCTGATTATGATTAGATCGAAACTAAATCTGATTTAGTGATATGCGTATATTGGATAAAGACCATAGGATTTACAATATAGTGCGCAGTTACAACATTGTTTGTAATTGACATTGGGAAGCGCACTATAAGATGTATATCTTTAAATAAAGTTCCTGGTCAAGATTTACTAACACGGGTCGGTTAGTAAAATCCAATGAGACTAGTACATGTCGTATATCGTGACTTGGTCTGATTGTTTATCCCAATGAACCATGAGTCTCAGGAGACTCGTATAGACATGTAGGTGTTTATTTGATAAGACACTGAACGACTCACTGAATATTTCCTAATAGATGGTACACCAACGTCAATAAGAATCTTCTCGAGTTGAGCGAGCATAATGGTCATTTGACTTGAGATACCACCGTGGGATATATGAGTTATCCTCCACACTTTGATGGTAGTCACGTCACCGATCTATTTAGATCAGACCTCCGCCTGTTCGTTGGGTGTGGACTGATGCTCATGATATCTAGTGTGTATCAAGATATGATCAGTCAGTCCTTTCTACAGGGCATAGGCATCCTCACGTGTTTACGATCTAGTAAATCCATGGCCGTGGTATAACTTCAGAAATCAGTTCTGAGTGTTATTTAGAGATCATAAATTGAAAGTCGACTATATTATACTGAACAGAATTGACGTTCTTATCTTTATCCCAAGTATAATATGGATAGCCTGTGACAGATGGATTATACATATACAATGACCTTGGCTTGCATAGTTTAGCGAGATTATATGTGATCGTCATAATCCATGAGTGGGTGGATTATGGACATGAAATTGGATTTCGTGATGGATAAACCTAAACTTAGAGAGTCCCACAATATGAAGTGTACTCGTTGAGCACTTGGGCAATGTGATATGAATAATACGGATTATTCATAATAATTCATCGGATTAATTGAGTTAATTCGAATCATTTAATCGGTTAAACGATAACACATGCATTAAGAGATTTTGGCCAATCGTAATTATTGTGTATTTGTATTTGATACATAATATGATTAGATACACATTAATTATTCGTCAGATGAGATTTTGACACATGCCATAAATATATGTATTTGTTATTTATTGTAAATAAAAATACATATATAATATTAATTATATTAATTGATTATTTCGATATTTAATTGTTAAATATTTAATTAATTAATTATTAAACTTTTTTCATAAATGTTATGAAATTTGTCCAATTATTGTTGGAACATATGGCATTGTTTTATTATACTTTATGTGTACAATTTTGATTGGATAACATAAAGTTTATTATAATTTAATTTGATTAAATTTATCAAAAGGAAAAAATTGCCCCTATATGTCGGCAATATGAAGATTTAAAGAAAAAAATTTGTTTTTTCTTCATCTTCAACACCACCATTGTCTGAGCCTAAATGAAAAAGTGGGTCTCAAATTTTGTTTGAAGAATCCATGGAGAAATGAAGGAAAAATTCAAGAAAAAGCTTGGAAATCAAGATATTAAAAGGTAATCTTCTACAACCCAAGCTTGGAAATTAGTTTCATGTTCTCTTGAATTCTTAGAATAGTTCTAGGGTTCCTTTGTTTGTGAAAAGTTGGGGCTTTTGGTTGTGGTGGATGGATTTGGATGTGTTGTCATATGTGAAGTAGATTTTGGATGATATTATGGTAATATTGATCCAATTTGTTCATTTGATGACATATTGCTATTCTAGAGTATTATGACCACTCTTGTAACACATAGAATTTTTCTTGGGTGCTTCATGTGTGGTGACTTTGGTTGGTGTTTTGATTAATTGATTTAATATTGAAAAATTAGATTTAAAGCATGAAAAATCATAATTTTTGATTCTGGATCAGATCTGAATGAACTGGAAATTTTGTGATAAAAATGATGTGTTATGAATGTATTGGATGTGTTTTGGGAGTTGGAACAATTTCCAGAAAGTGTTTCGGAGTTGAAATAAGCGAAAACGGTGAAAAACGGCGTTACCGAGTGACTTTTGAGCCAACCGGGTGACGACTGTCCAAACAGTGAATTTTTCACTGTTCGGGCAGCCCATGACCTGCCCTAACACTATTGGGGCTGACCTGGGCAGTCTCCATAAGTGTTGGGTGGTCGGTTCGGTCAAAAATACGTTTTGCGTCATTTTACGGAAAAATATTTTTCTTAAAAGTTTCGCGATGTTTCCTTTATATTTATGTCGCTATTAGATATCGAATAAATATGTTTAGGTGAAATATGAATAAATTATTCATATTAGATATTGAATAATTTATTCGGTAATTTGAAAAAGTTATAAATTACGATTTCGCCCGAACCGCGCTTCTGCTGCGCCCTTCGCCCAAAACCCCAAAAAAATGGTATCAGAGCAGGTCTCATGCTTCATCCATTACATTAATCATGCTTGATATTTGATATTTAATCCAATTTTAATGTTCACACATGCATATAATTTATATATGTTTCTTGACTTTTTGGTTCTACGCTAACGGAAATGTGACGGAAATTTAATGGTTAAATTGAGTTATGTGTTCTATAGGTAGAATTGAATTTTTTACAAAATGATTTAGATTAAAATTCTGCATTTGATGTGGAGCAATGCTTCCTTGAGGAAAATCCCCGCTTAAAATAAGGATGTAAAGTGACGTGTATGTAGGGGTTTTAGGGGCAGAATCCGGTAACGCAGCGGAAGCGGTGGAAAATCAAATTTTCCGATTTCAAAACTTTTTCTCGGATTAATTAAATAAACATATTTATTTAATTATCCAATAATCAAATTATGAAATAAAACTCAAATAAATCATATTTAAGTGAATTTACCGAATTGCCCTTACACTTGGTACTTTGTCCATTTTAGTCCGAAATTGATCAAATCAATTTTGAATGATTCTAAATCATTTCTAAGATGAACTTAGAATGTTCAAAACATCAAAACACCAAGGGCAACATAAATCCCCATTTTTCTTCATTTGGCCGAATGCACCACTTTGGTGCCAAAGTGTGCACTTTGTCATTTCATGCATCAAAACACATCAAGATGTAATCCAATGAACATGAAACTTTATATGCATCATATACACATCCAAATACACAATATATATGAAAATCACCAAATTTGGAATTGGTCATGAACCCTAATTTTTCAATTTCTTCAAATTGGACAAATTAGACCAAATTGGTTAAATCAATTACTTCAATCATGTTTCTTCCATCCAACCAAAGTCTCAACACAGTTAAACAACTCAAGATCAAATCTAGGTCATCTAAGAGTGGGTCAACAACTCTAGATTAGCAACAAGGTTTCCAAAACCATAAAAGAATACTTATTACTACAATAGTCATAAGCTTCCTTCATCATACATGCTCTACACTTTCACCAAAAATTCCATCATCAAAAACACAAAGAATAAAGAAATAAATAACCTAAGAACATCATATGTTAAAGCCTAGATCCTAAGGAACATTTTCCTTTCTAATAGTAAGTTGGAGAAACTTACTAAAATCCAAGCTTTCTTTGATTTCTTCTTTCTTTCTCACAAGCTTTCTTTGGTTTCCATTAATGGAGTTTTCTTTAAAGTGTATTAGGTTATCAAATGAAAATTAAATGAAAACTATAAATGCTTGTTTTAGTTTAGCCTTGGCCGAATTTGGCCAAGCCAAATACAAGAAATATAATTTCAATTTTATTTCACCTTTAATTTGATCAAGTTGATTAAATATCTAAAAACCACTTTATTAGATATTTATCACTTGGTCAACAAAGGCAACTAAGCCTTAAAACAAATATCTAAATCTTAAAATATTTATATTTTAATTAATTTAATCATTTAACAATTAAATAATTAATTAATTAAATACAAATATATTAAATATATGTATTATATTTACATTAAATATTAAATACATATATATATTTATGATATTAGTCAAATATCTCAATTTGACTATTAATTAATGTGTATTTAAATAATCAAGTATAAATGTAAATACACACAATTAAGGAAAGGACTATCGGGTCCCTAAGCATGTATTTTGCGCTTAACCTTTAAACGACTTTATAAATAATCAATATTATTTATTAATGTTGCTCTAGTGCTCTACGAGTATATTTCATTATTGAGACTCTCTAGATTCAGGTATATCCGTCACGAAATCCAATTCGTGTCCATAATCTATCCACCCGTAGATTATGACGATCACGATAAACTAGCTGAATCATACAGGTTGAGGTCATTGCATACGTATAATCCCTCCGTCACAGGTATCCAGATAATCCCAGAGATATAGATGTAAACGTCAAATCTCTATAGGTATTATCTTGTCGACGTATCTATAGCAATCTTTAAATAACACTTGGAACTTACTTCCGATGCATACTGTGGCCACAGATTTAACAGACTGCTAATTATATATGGACTACCTATGCTCTGTACACAGAACTGACGGATCCTATCTTGACACACACATGATATCCTGAGGATCGGTCCACACCCAACGAACAGGCGGAGGTCTGATCTAAATAGATCGGTGACGTGACTGCCATCTAAGTGTGGAGGATGTCTCATACATCCACAGTGGTGTCTCAAGTCGAAGGACCACTATGCTACTCAACCCGAGAAGATTCTTATTGACGTTGGTGTACTATCCATTAAGAATCTTCGGTGAGCCGTTCAGTGTTTATCCACTATAAACACCTACACGTCTATACGAGTCTCCATAGACTCATGGTTCATTGGGATAAACCATCGGACCAAGTCTCGATATACGACATGTACTGGTCTCAACGGATTTGACTAACTGACCCGTGTTAGCAAATCTTGACCAGGAACTATGTTTGATAATATACATATAGCAGTGACACTTCCCAATGTCAATCACAAACTAACTTTGTAACTGTGTACTGCATTATATATTATCGGGCCTTTGTTTAATATATACATATCACTAAATCACATTTAGTTTTAATCTAATAGTAATTAGATCGAATACGTATATAAGAACAAGAGGTGCAACCATAAATAAGTATTATTATGGAATAAATGGATGTTCGTATTCATGAATCAGACATAAATGGATACGAACATCCACGGCATCCGGATTGGCGCTCTGAGCACCAACCCCAAAAATTTCTCCCACTTGCTCTAGTGCCAATCCACGGCATCATATACACATCTAAATGTGTATTGTATACTCATGGCTCTCAAAAGCTCACCCAGTACTTAAGAGGTAGGCAACAAAAAGTAGGTCCGCTATGACATATTGAGTTTGTCAAACAAACTCCATCGTTTCCCATAGTTAGCATCATTCATATTTTGTAGAATCTAAATTATACATTAATATGACACTGATGCTGCCATCAGTATATGCTACAGCTACTAGTTGTCCAAGTATTTAGGGATCAAATCCAAAATACTATATGGACAACCGCAAACACAACACCATATAAAACTTCTAATTTATAATGTCACTATACAACTTCATAAGTCAATACTTCATAAGTTGCATCTAATTCTACTTATTTAGTATAATCCTTCGTGACACTCCTACTGCAGGTTTTTGTGACTCTTTATGACGTAGACTGTCTAACGTCATAATTAGTCTCAAAACTAACACGACCCTAATGGTTGCAGACTTTATTCTCCATGAATTAGAAACTCGTTCTTAATATCTCAAAGATCACAAAGAACGTGTTTCAAGATCCATCATATGGTCTATAGGATATCAAAATAACTCGTAACAATTACGATTAAATCGATATCAACAATCGCACACTATAAAGTATTTATTATGTCATCATCAAATGATACATAAGATTGATTAGACATTCTAATCAATATCTCTTTCGAAAAAGGAATCATCATTTACGAAAGATGAATACTTTATATAAGACATACAATAACTGTCCACAGTTATACTAACTGTCATACAGATAGCCTAGTTATGTCTTTTATTAGATCATATCTAATGTACGAATAATATGAGTATCTCACAAGTCTCAAGTTTTATATCATGTATAAAACTTTATATCAAATATAACAGAGACTACTCCCACTGCTTTCAAGAGTAAAGAAGACTTAGGTAATTCTTTTACCTTACAAACATCTCATTATTACCATAATAATGACAATGTCGTTAAGATATATATAACACTAGAAAGTAATTTGCACGCTCCCACTACCCTTTTATCACATATGTATTATATATACTTTGACAAGATCAGACAATCTGACGATATCAAAAATAGAGAACACATATTTCTGGAAGACTTATCCGAGTCTCCAATAGACTCTATAAGCTTAGCACAAAACTGCGATCTAAACAGAACACAAACACTAGGGCCATTCCAGAATGAACTCTTCAAATAAAGAAATCACAACTGATCTCTTATCTGAATAAGTCATTCAAAAAATTCCATTTTGCATTATTTAGTTAAAATGTACAGTTTCATATTAACATTAACCAATATATCTCTAATTGTTCATTTAGTTTGACTAGAGATAAGTTTTCTCAGAATCTACAATAGATTGCTGAGTATAACTTTTCTCACTGTCATACTGTAAAGGTCAAACCTTTAATAAGCTTACACTGCTTTCGTTACGCAAACAATTAGCACATATCATGAACTAATTCATAATAAAAGCATAATCAAGTTCAAAACTTGATCGTAGTAAGCTCTGAACAATCTTAGATCTATGGTTCTATGGTGAACTTCCAGAATCGATATCAAATATCTCTTCCATTATAAGTTATACGATAATTTTTCTTTGGTAAGAAAACAACAAAATCATTAAGTATCAAATACTCGTAAATGATTCTGATATCCTATTAAACTTAAATAGAAGAAGTATAAGGGTTGTGTTTCATCTTATTAATTACCTAGTTCCATTTATAATTTATCATCTCTCACATTTGACTTCAATAAGTCAAGTCTTTTTCTACAATAATTAACATCAGATGTTACACACCAAGTAATAAAACAATTTTATTACTTAGGATCGTAGGAAAGATATTCTATTAAATAGAATACAATATTCTATTAAAAGAATAAACGATAAACTTTTACTTATACCTCCAAGGTGTAAGTAATTTCCATTATATAACTATTATGTAAAAGAAATATTCAAATCTTAAACTTTTCAAGATTCAGATTTTCTACCTATACATATCATATATGCAACTGTAGAAAATAATGGAACATTAATTAAAAGGATGAATTAGTGTTACTGGAGCATAACCCCAAGAGTATTGAAACTAATTCGGTAACATTCAATATCAAACGAATCAAATCATATAAGATTCGATTGCTCCCACTACTCAATTCCATCAAGATGGAATCGTGGAAGAATAATATTGAATATGAATCATATTCACTAAATAACCTTAGAACTAATTGCTTTAAATTCAAATGTTTGATCGTATCAAAGATCTTTGAACAGTTCAAAGACATGTAATGAATTTTAGGGATAAAGTTTTCAAAACACTTCAGATTGAATATATTTGAACATGTCAAAAATGTTCAATCTACGTTTCATCAAAACAGATTGAAAGTTCTTGATACTTTCAAGACTTTCAATATGTGTTCCTTCAGAAACACGTAACTAAGTCATGACAATTCATCAACTAAGTTACGAAATAAAGAAAACTACCTTAAGTAATTATTATTTATTAAACTACATACATCCAATGTATCAGTTAAATAAATTTGGTGGTCCAATGACAATCATTGGTTAAACGAGATCTTGATCACTTCCCTGAATACAATATTCATTAAATGGATAAGGATGTGTGGTGTGATCTCGTATCAAACCATCCTTTACCATACGGAATAAGCATCTAATGCTTAAGTGATTAAACTCATAAAGCACCGTTCTTAATTATTTATATTACCGAATAATTTTTCTTAATGTTTATCTCTACGTCAATGACACAACTAGTTATATTTAAAAAATATATATAACAATTATTTATAAAGAACAAGTAACTATCAAATAGTCGTGAGTTCTGATATCAAATATCAAAACAATCATTAACTAATATTTTTAAATAACTAGACGGGAGATCTGGTATCCAATACCTATAGTTGTAGTATTGTGAAAATCGATATTTTATATACATAACTATACGCATCTCCTTTCTTTAGCTTTACTATTTGCATTCAACTATTCACAACAATTGTAAACAACTGATTAGCAAATTGTGTCAGACACATTACCTCTAAAGGTAATTAAAGCTTAGAAACGTCATTACTAGATAAACAAATACCTAATATGGCTTTCTTAATGTCAATCAAGAATCTCGAGACATGAACTACATCAAGTCAATTCTTACTGCATAAGAAACTATTGTCTCTAAAGTATTATATCCTAAAAGGGATATTTATTTAGATTATCTATTGTGACTTAGAAACTAAGTCATTAACCATCTTGATTTTTCAAGAAAATCAGAACAACAGTTCCCGATGGTTTAGACCAATCTAATAATATCCCAGTCTAATAGTATCTAGAACCTATTCTAGAATAACTGCAACCAAGAGTCAAGTCAGATAACATATCAAAATATGTGTGCAGTGAAATAAAAGTTTAATTCTATCTACTATAGAATAAGGAAACAAACAAACGGCAATTTCCATAATAATATACACCGCCTAAGTTATGGAATATTTTAAACTTAGCAGTGCCTCCCACTATTTTACGTAATACCGTAATCCCCAACGGAAAAACGAGAATTCAATAATCAAATCGAATTCCATAATGGGAAGAGGACCTCATGAATATATTTCGACTCATAGCAGAGGCACGGTCTCGCCTACGTATATTCACAAGTAGACAACTCATTGTCAATCACTCACAAGTGACTCCGAGGTTCTGGTCCTGGTCGTTTCTCGTTGCCGCTGCTAAGGCAGGCTCACAAGGAGACGTACCAAGGTTAAACTCATCAATGATAAACTCAAGTTACTTGCGTAACCTTGACAGCTAGGGCACGTTCAGGATTCCGCTTTCGCTTGAATTTATCTAGTATCTAATATACATCCGGCATAAATAAATCTTTATCGGCTACACCCTCACAGCAGAGGCACGGTCTCAGATGTAGTCATAGAAAAATTTCATAAACCTTATTGACAAGACGGACCAAGAAACAAGTATTCCAAATACTAGTTACTTTAAAACCTTATTAAGCGGGGATATTCCATTAAGTGTCATACACCCTAAATATAATCAAATTAGATTATAACATGCATGTATAAAATCAAGAAAACATGATTAAACATTGAATAAAACAAGCTAATCATTTTATGGTGGCCTAGAATCAGACTCGCTCTGATACCATTTTGTAGGGGTTTTAGGGGCAGAATCCGATAACGCAGCGGAAGCGGTGGAAAATCAAATTTTCCGATTTCAAAACTTTTTCTCGGATTAATTAAATAAACATATTTATTTAATTATCCAATAATCAAATTATGAAATAAAATTCAAATAAATCATATTTAAGTGAATTTACCAAATTGCCCTCACACTTGGTACTTTGTCCATTTTAGTCCGAAATTGATCAAATCAATTTTGAATGATTCTAAATCATTTCTAAGATGAACTTAGCATGTTCAAAACATCAAAACACCAAGGTCAACATAAATCCCCATTTTTCTTCATTTGGCCGAATGCACCACTTTGGTGCCAAAGTGTGCACTTTGTCATTTCATGCATCAAAACACATCAAGATGTAATCCAATGAACATGAAACTTTATATGCATCATATAAACATCCAAATACACAACATATATGAAAAGCCCCAAATTTGGAATTGGTCATGAACCCTAATTTTTCAATTTCTTCAAATTGGACAAATTAGACCAAATTGGTTAAATCAATTACTTCAATCATGTTTCTTCCATCCAACCAAAGTCTCAACACAGTGAAACAACTCAAGATAAAATCTAGGTCATCTAAGAGTGGGTCAACAACTCTAGATTAGCAACAAGGTTTCCAAAACCATAAAAGAATATTTATTACTACAATAGTCATAAGCTTCCTTCATCATACATGCTCTACACTTTCACCAAAACTTCCATCATAAAAAACACAAAGAATAAAGAAAGAAATAACCTAAGAACATCATATGTTAAAGCCTAGATCCTAAGGAATATTTTCCTTTCTAATAGTAAGTTGGAGAAACTTACTAAAATCCAAGATTTCTTTGATTTCTTCTTTCTTTCTCACAAGCTTTCTTTGGTTTCCATTAATGGAGTTTTCTTTAAAGTGTATTATGTTATCAAATGAAAATGAAATGAAAACTATAAATACTTGTTTTAGTTTAGCCTTGGCCGAATTTGGCCAAGCCAAATACAAGAAATATAATTTCAATTTCATTTCACCTTTAATTTGATCAAGTTGATTAAATATCTAAAAACCACTTTATTAGATATTTATCACTTGGTCAACAAAGGCAACTAAGCCTTAGAACAAATATCTAAATGTTAAATATTTATATTTTAATTAATTTAATCATTTATCAATTAAATAAATAATTAATTAATTAAATAAAAATAAATATATGTATATATTTACATTAAATACATATATACATTTATGATATTAGTCAAATATCTCAATTTGACTATTAATTAATGTGTATTTATTTAATCAAGTATTAAATGTAAATATACAACAATTAATGAAAGGACTATCGGGTCCCTAAGCATGTATTTTGCGTTTAACCTTTAAACGACTTTATAAATAATCAATATTATTTATTAATGTTGCTCTAGTGCTCTACGAGTATATTTCATTATTGAGACTCTCTAGATTCAGGTATATCCGTCACGAAATCCAATTTCGTGTCCATAATCTATCCACCCGTAGATTATGACGATCACGGATAAACTAGCTGAATCATACAGGTCGAGGTCATTGCATACGTATAATCCCTCCGTCACAGGTATCCAGATAATCCCAGAGATATAGATGTAAACGTCAAATCTCTATAGGTATTATCTTGTCGACGTATCTATTATCAATCTTTAAATAACACTCGGAACTTACTTCCGATGCATACTGTGGCCACAGATTTAACAGACTGCTAATTATATATGGACTACATATACTCTGTACACAGAACTGACGGATCCTATCTTGACACACACAGGATATCCTGAGGATCGGTCCACACCCAACGAACAGGCGGAGGTCTAATCTAAATAGATCGGTGACGTGACTACCATCTAAGTGTGGAGGATGTCTCATACATCCACAGTGGTGTCTCAAGTCGAAGGACCACTATGCTACTCAACCCGAAAAGATTCTTATTGACGTTGGTGTACCATCCATTAAGAATCTTCGGTGAGCCGTTCAGTGTTTATCCACTATAAACACCTACACGTCTATACGAGTCTCCATAGACTCATAGTTCATTGGGATAAACCATCAGACCAAGTCTCGATATACGACATGTACTGGTCTCAACGGATTTGACTAACCGACCCGTGTTAGCAAATCTTGACCAGGAACTATGTTTGATAATATACATATAGCAGTGACACTTCCCAATGTCAATTACAAACTAACTTTGTAACTGTGTACTGCATTATATATTATCGGGCCTTTGCTTAATATATACATATCACTAAACCACATTTAGTTTCAATCTAATAGTAATTAGATCGAATACGTATATAAGAACAAGAGGTGCAACCATAAATAAGTAATATTATGGAATAAATGGATGTTCGTATTCATGAATCAGACATAAATACGGTCCGGATTGGCGCTCTGAGCACCAACCCCAACAGTGTATTGGATACATGTTTCTTGGTCCATCTTGTCAGTACAATTTATGGGTATCTTTCTATAACTGCATCTGAGATCATGCCAAAGCTGTGAGGGTGTAGGTTATGGGATTTTATCCATGCCAGTTGTATATTGATACTAGACAAATTCAATTGAAAGTGGAAATCCTGAACGTGCCAAAGCTGTTAGGACTACATCGGTAGCTTAAGTTTGTCATTGACAAGTGAAGCCTTAATATGCCTCCTTGTGAACTTGCCAAAACCGTCATAATGAGAAACGGTCAGGACCAAAACCAGGAGTCACTGGTGAGTGATTGACAATGAGTTGTCTACCTAATGAATATACGTAGGTGAGACCGTGCCAAAGCTGTGAGTCGAAATATATTCATGGGATCCTATTCTCACTATGGAATTTGATTTAATTATCGAATTCCCGTTGTCCGTTGGGGATTACAATATTATGAAAAGTAGTGGGAAACACTGCTGGGTTAAAAATCCATAACTAAGACGATGCATAATTTTATGGAAAATTCTGCTTCATTTTCCTTTTAGTCTATATCATTTATAGAGTTATACTTCTAATCCACTGCATGCTTATTACTTGAATAGGTTCTAGAATGACAGTAGACTTAGATATTGTTAGATTAGTTTAAACCATCGGGAACTGTTGTTTCGATTTTCTTGAAAATCAAGATGGTTAGTGACTTAGTTACTAAGTCACGTTTAGTAATCTAAATAGATATCTTTTTTAGGATATAATTATCTAGTAAGAATAGTTTCTTATGCAGTAAGAATTGACTTGAATAGTTCATGTCTCGAGATTCTTGACTGGCATTAAGAAAACCCCATTAGTATTTGTTTATCTTATAATGATGTTTCTTGGCTTTATTGACTTTTAGAAGTCATGTGTCTGACACAGTTTGCTAATCAGTCATTTGCAATTGTTGTGAATAATTGAACGCAAATTATAAAGCTTAAGAAATGAGATGTGTATAGTTGTGTATAAAGAATATTCAATATTCTCGTAATACCACAACTGTAGGTATTGGATACCAGATCTCCCGTCTAGTTAATTAAAATAATATTTAATAACTGTTTTGATATTTGATATCAGAACTTGTGACTATTGGATAGTTACTTGTTCTTTATAAACAGTTGTTACATATTTTGATATGACTAGTAGTGTCATTAATAAAAGATAGACATTAATAAAATATTCGGTTAATTGAATAACTTAGAACAGTGCTTTATGAGATTTTATCATATTAGCATTAGATGTTTGTTCCTTATGGTAAACGATGGTCTGATACAAGATCACACCATATATCCTTATCCATTTAATGAATATTGTATTCAGGATGTGATTAAATCTAATTTAACCAATGATCGTCATTGGACCACAAACTTTATTAGACTAATACATTGGATGTATGTAGTTTAATGAATTAGAAATTGTCTTAGATAGTTTTCTTCACTTAATAGCTTAGTTAATGAATTGTCATGACTTAGTTACGTGTTTCTAACAGAGAACATGTTGAACGTCTTGAATGGTTCGAGAACTTTCAATATGTTTCTGATGAAACACGGATAGAATATTTTAAATGGTTCAAAGATATTCTATTTGTGGTGTTGAAAACTATATCTTCAAAATTCATTGTGAATCTTTGAATTGTTCAAGGATGTTTGATATAATCAAAAATATGAATTTTAAGGCAATTAGTTCTAAAGTTATTTAATGAATGTGATTCTTACTCAATATTAAACTTCCACGATTCCTTTTTGATGGAATTGATCGGTGGGAGTAATTGAATCTTATATGATTTGATTCGTTGATATTGAGTGTTACCGAATTAGTTTCGATACTCTTGAGGTTATGCTCCAGTAACACTAATTCATCTCTTTAATTACTGTTCCATTAGTTTCTATAATTACGTATATGATATGTATAGTAGAAAATTCGAATCTTGAAAAGTTTGAGATTTGAGACTTTCTTTTGTATAATTGTTATATAATTGAAAGTACTTGCGCCTCGAAGGTACAAGTAAAAGTTTATCATTTATTCTATTTGATAGAATATTGTCTACTATTTGATAGAATATCTTTTCTACGATCCCGAATAATAAAATTATTTTGTTACTTGGTGGTTAACATTGGATGTTGATGATTGCAGAAAAGATTTGACTTATTGAAGTCAAATGTGAGAATGATAAACTGTAATGGAACTACATAATTAATAAGATGAAAAGACCCTTAATCAACTTCCATATAAGTTCAATAGGATGCCATAATCATTTGTAAAGTATTTGATACTTAATGATTCTGTTGTTTTCTTATCGAAGAAAATTATCCTATAATTTATAGTGAAAGCGATATTTGATATTGATTTCAGAATTTACCATTGAACCATAGATCTAAGATTGTTCATAACTTACTACGATCAAGTTTTGAACTTGATTGAGCTTTCGTTATGAATTGTTCATAAAATGTGCAAATTGTTTGCGCAGTGAAAGCAAAGTGAGCTTGATAAAGGTTTGACCTTTATATTATGAAAATGGGAAAGGTTATACTCAGTGATCTATTGTAGATTATGAGAAAACTTGTATCTAGTCGCACTAATTGAACAATTAAGGATCTGTTGGTTAAAGTTGATATTAAACTTTGTATTTTGGCTAAAGAATGCAAAGTGGGGTTCTTGGTGATTTATTCGAATGAGAGATCCGTCGTGATTTCTTTGTTTGAAGAGTTCATTCTAGAATGACCCTAGAGTTTTTATTCTGCTGAGATCACATTTTGATATACTGGCTTATAGAGCCTATTGTAGACTCAGATAAGTTTTCCGAAAATCTGTGTTTTCTAATTTTGATACAGCTAGATTGTCTGATTTTATCAAACTATATGGAATACATATTTGATAGTAGGGTCAGTGGGAGCGTACAAATTTCTTTCTAGTATTATATATCCTAAGTCTTCTTTTCTCCGTGAAAGTAGTGAAAGTAGTCTCTGTTATATTTGATATAAGGTTTCATATATGATATAAAGCTAAGAGACTAGTGAGATACTCTCATTAGTCGCGTATTAGATATGATCTAATAAAGAACACAGTAAGACTATTTATATGACAGTTAGTAAAACTGTTTGACAGTTAACGTGTCTTTTATATATATAGTATTCGTCTTTCGTAAAGAATGATACCTTCATCGAAAGAAAGATTGATTGGAATGTCTAGTCAATCTTATGCATTATAGGATGATGGCGTAATGAATACTATATTATGTACGATTAAAGATATCAATTTAATCGTAATTGTTACAAGTTGTTTTGATATGCTGCAGACCATATGATGGATCTTGAAACATGTTCTTTGTGATCTTTGGGATATTAAGAATAAGTTTCTTCTTCATGGAGAATTTAGTCTGCGACCATAAAGTCAAATTAGTTTTTATCCTAATTATGACATTAGATGGTCTATGTCATATAAATTCAGAAAAGATGAAGTGGGAGTGTCACTATTGTTTCTACTGAACTAGTGGAATCAGTTGTGACTTTTGAGGTATTGACTTAAGAAGTTGCAAAGTGACCTCAATAATTAGAAGTGTTGATATTAGTTTTGTGCTTGCGGTTGTCTTATAGTATTTTGGATTTGATCTATATATACTTAGACAACTCAGCAGCTATAGCACAAAACTGATATAGAGTCTGAGTCATATTGATGTAGAATTTGGATTTGGCAAAATATGAATGATGCTGGCTAAGAAAAACGGTTGGGTTTGTTGGACAGACTCGATTTGTTAAGCGGGCTTAGTTATTGTTGCCTACCTTTTGAGTGCAAGGTGAGCTCTTAAGGTCCATGAGTATGCGATACACATTAAGATGTGTATAGGATACCGTGGATTGGCACTAGAGAAAATGAGAGAAATTGTTAGGGTTGGTGCTCGGAGTGCCAATACGGATCGTATTTATGTACGATTCATGAATACGAGCAATTCTATTTTCCATAATATTACTAATTTAATGGTAGCACCCTTGTCTTTTATACACTTATTCGATCTAATTAGGATTAGATATATGATTATGATTAGATCGAAACTAAATCTGATTTAGTGATACATGTATATTGGAAAAAGACCATATGATTTACAATATAGTGCACCGTTACGACGTAGTTTGTAATTGATATTGGGAAGCGCACTGTAAGATGTATATCCTTAAATAAAGTTCATGGTCAAGATTTACTAACACGGGTCGGTTAGTAAAATCCGCAGAGACCAGTACATGTCGTATATCGTGACTAGGTTCGATGGTTTATCCCAATGAACCATGAGTCTCGGGAGACTCGTATAGACATGTAGGTGTTTATTTGATAAGACACTGAACGACTTACTGAAGATTTCCTAATAGAAGGTTCACCAATGTCAATAGGAATCCTCTCGAGTTGAATGAGTATAATGGTCATTTGACTTGAGATACCACTAAGGGTGGCAAAAAAGCCCACGGCCCGGCCCGGCCCGCGGGCTTAAAAGCCCGGGCCGTGCCTTAAAATGAAAGCCCGGCTCGGGCCCGGGCCCGGGCCGGGCTTTCCTATTTTGGCCCGGGCTCGGCCCGGCCCGGGCCAAAATTAAAAATAAAAAATAAAAAATAAAAAAAAACATAAATATATATATTTTTTAATATGCTTGTATCATTTTTATTTATTTTTAGTATTTAAATTGTTAATTTATCAATAAAATTTGTGATTTATTTATAAATTGTCTTTATATATAGTGTAAATATATTTTATATTTGTATTTTTTTTAATCTTTTTTAAAATTCGGGCCTAAAAAATGCCCTGGCCCAAACCCAGCCCGGCCCGTAAGGCACCCGGGCCGGGCTTTTTTTTGGTTGGCCGGGCTAGGGCCGGGCTTGTAAAAGCCCGGCCCGGCCCATTGCCACCCCTAGATACCACACTGGGATATATGAGTTATCCTCCACACTTTGATGGCAGTCACGTCATCGATCTATTTAGATCAAACCTCCACATGTTCGTTGGGTGTGGACTGATGCTCATGATATCCAGTGTGTATCAAGATAGGATCCATTAGTCCTGTGTACAGGGCATAGACATCCTCACGTGTTTATGATCTAGTAAATCCATGGTCGTGGTATAACTTCAGAAATCAGTTCCGAGTGCTATTTAGAGATCGTAAATTGAAAATCGACTATATTATACCGAACGGATTTCATGTTCTTATCTATATCCAATGTATAATATGGATAGCCTGTGATGGAGGGATTATACGTATACAATGACCTCGGCTTGCATAGTTTAGCGAGAATATCTGTGGTCGTCATAATTAATGAGTGGGTGGATTATGGACATGAAATTGGATTTCGTGACGGATAAACCTAAACTTAGAGAGTCCCACAATATGAAGCGTACTCGTTGAGCACTTGGGCAACGCGATATGAATAATACGGATTATTCATAATACTTCATCGGATTAAGTGAGTTAATTCGAATCGTTTAATCGGTTAAACGATAACACATGCATTAAGGGATTTTGGCCAATCGTAATTATTGTGTATTTATATTTGATACATAATATGATTAGATACACATTAATTATTCGTCAAATTAGATTTTGACACATGCCATAAATATATGTATTTGTTATTTATTGTAAATAAAAATACATATATAATAATAAATATATTAATTGATTATTTCGATATTTAATTGTTAAATATTTAGATGATTAATTAATAAACGTTTTTCTTAAATGTTATGAAATTTATCCAATTATTATTGGAATATATGGCATGCTTTTATTATACTTTATGTGTGCAATTTTGATTGGATAACATAAAGTTTATTATAATTTAATTTGATTAAATTTATCAAAAGGAGAAAATTGCCCCTATATGTCGGCACTATGAAGATTTAAAGAAAAAAATTATTTTTTTCTTCATCTTCAACACCACCATTGTCGTGAGCCTAAATGAAAAAATGGGTCTCAAATTTTGTTTGAATAATCCATGGAGAAATGAAGGAAAAATTCAAGAAAAAACTTGGAAATCAAGAGATTAAAAGGTAATCTTCTACAACCCAAGCTTGGAAATTAGTTTCATGTTCTCTTGAATTCTTAGAATAGCTCTAGGGTTCCTTTGTTTGTGAAAAATTGAGGCTTTTGGTTGTGGTGGATGGATTTGGAAGTGTTGGCATGTGTGAAGTAGATTTTGGATGATATTATGGTAATATTGATCCAATTTGTTCATTTGATGACATGTTGTCATTCTAGAGTGTTATGACCACTCTTGTAACAATTAGAATTGTTCTTGGGTGCTTCATGTGTGGTGACTTTGGTTGGTGTTTTGATTAATTGATTTAATCTTGAAAATTGGATTTAAAGCATGAAAAATCGTAATTTTTGGTTCTGGATCAGATCTGAATAAACTGGAAATTTTGTGATGAAAATAATGTGTTATGAATGTATTAGATGTGTTTTAGGAGTTGGAACAAGCGAAAATGGTGAAAAACGGCGTTACCGGGTGACTTTTGACCCTACCAGGTTACAGCTGTCAAAACAATGAATTTGTCACTGTTTGGGCAGCCCATGAACTGCCCTAACACTATTAGGGCAGACATGGACAGTCTCCATAAGTGTTGGGTGATCGGTTCGGTCAAAAATGTGTTTTGCGTCATTTTGCGGAAAAACATTTTTCGTAAAGGTTTCGTGATATTTCCTTTATATTTATGTCCCTATTATATATCGAATAAATAAGTTTAAGTGAAATATGAATAAATTATTCATATTAGATATTGAATAATTTATTCGGTAATTTGAAAAGTTTTAAATTACGATTTCGCCCGACCCACGCTTCCGCTGCGCCCTTCGCCCAAAACCCCAACATAGACTTGATTGGTGTTTTATTGGATTGATTAAAGTGTTGAATTTTATCAATTTAGTGTAAATTGAACAATTGGTGTAATTTGAGAAATTCAGGTTCTTAACCTAATCCAATTTTGGGGCTTTTCATATATGTTGCATATTATGATGTATATATGATGTATTTCAAATTTGGGATTAATTGTATTTGATCTTGACATGTTTTGAACATTTGGGGCTAAATCCTAATTAATGAAAAAGTTGGGACCCTCTCGGTAATTTGAAGAAATTGAGGGGTTTGAGTTGCAAATTTTGTTTTCATGTTTTGAACATGTTAAGAATCATTTTATAAATGATTGGGAGTCATCTAAAATGGTATTTGACAATTTTATGACTAAAATGTAAAATTTGCAAAGTGTAGGGGCAATTCGGTAATTAATGATAAATCTGATTTTGAGATAAAAAATCAGTTTTTATTTATTGAGTAATTAGAAGAAATTGGTTTATTTTAATTGCCCAAGAAAATAATTTATCGGAAATTGTTTCGAAGTGAAAATACGTGAAAACAGCGAAAAATTCCGTTACCGGGTAACGGCTGCCCAAACAGTTAACTGGTCACTGTTCGGGCAGCCCATGTACTGTCCAAATATTTTTGGGGCTGACCTGGGCAGTCCGCCTGAGCATTGGTCGATCGGTTCGGCCGAAAATGCATTTTATGATATTTTACGGAAAAATATTTTTGTAAATGTTTCGCGGTATTTCTATATTATTTATGTCGTTATTGTTGGACAATTATGACCCATAGCATCACTATTTATACAGAACATGGTGTTGTTGTACAAATTAACTCTGTGACAAAGGAAATTGCTCTTTTATCATTTGTAATTGGATTACCGGGATATATAAATGATAAAAGTCCATATGCTTAGTTCCGGATTAATAAGATATGAGACAGTATTAATCTATTAAGGTTTAATCAGTAAAACATCCCTAGTCGTAGTATTATCGAGATTGGACATCGATAATGCGGAATAGACTAGTATTTCACTTGTGCGCGTTGTGGGAGTATAACAACATAGTTCTCATATATTTGGGTATTGGATACTCATGCAAGTGTAATAGGAGGTTGTGATTACCGATGGTACGAAAACAGATTCGCTTTGGATAGACCCATCGAAATTCCATTGGTAGTATGACTATGTGTCTATGGAAGTCCGAATCAGGGTAGGTGTATTTGGTCTTAACCTGAGACTTGCATCGCTAATACTTGCGACAATCAATATACTTTGGTTTTGGTCGTACATGGCTTTAACAGGTTCTGTGTACGCCTCTTCTGGGTATATTGAGAATCGTAGTGTGATGTCAAGATGGAAGTATCACTCCAGTCATATGGAGATGATGATCACGCAGGATACGGAACTTGTACTCTTTAGTACTGCAGTCATCGGGATAATATGGCTAGGTCATGTTTATCCGATTATAGAGACTAGTTACCATAGATCCGATATATACTTCGTACGGGACAGACACAATTCCAGCCCCAGGCCTAGCATGTGACATCCGATACTGGATCGCAATACGCAATACGACGTATACTACGCCTAACACAGATTACATATTCCTTAAAAGAATATTTCTGGAGAATTGGGTAGGCACGATGCTTTGCTAGAAGCCAACCATGTCTCGTAAATCGGTAAAAACATAGTACAAGGTACGTACGTGTTCGGATAGTCCGACGACCGGATTTACTGCCAACATATCCAGGGTTCTCATGGGTCGCTTCCCGGAGATTCACCGATGACGTATGATTCGAACATAATTAATCTGGGATTAATTGGAAGATAGAGAAAATTAATATGGGATTAATTACAAAGAATTTTTTTCTGGGATAAAATTCTATTAATAGAGAGAGAGCGATTAATTTGGAATTAATCGATAAAATAATATATTCGATATATTATACGAAATTAGATTTCGACGCAGAATTAAAATTGGATTTTAATTCGGGCAAACGAATTAATTTAGAATTAATTTACGAGCGATGTGAATAGTAATTTTGCTAGGCATAATTATTTAATTAAATTTGATTTAATTACGTCGCAACGGAAAATTCGTAAATTTGGAATTAGCGAACCTGAGCCCGAGATGTGTTGCGGGCCCACTCGGATTTTGAATCAAATGGGGCCCACATGTCACATCACATATCGCATCACTAGTCATTCATTCACCTTTTTGGTGATGGAAGTTAGTGAATGAAATGAAGGTTGCTTGTTATTCACACAATGTGAAAAGGTGATGGACATATACCAACTTTAGTATATCTTTTACTTTTGATTTTTGAAATCAACAACAATCAGCACACTTCATCTCATCTCCTCTCTCTCACTCACGGCTTTGAACCAATTTTTTCTCTCTATTTTCCTTTGCCCGAGAGTCACTAGGAAGTTCAATGGGATTTTTGTTGCAATTTTCTCCATTGCTAGCACATTCAAGGAATCATCGAAGGTGTTAGGGAAACCAACCTTTGAGGTTGGAATCTCAAATCAAAGCTTGGAGCTTGGATTCGACCAACCTACGGACTCGAATCGAATGTAGATTTCATTAAAAGGTTTATAAATATTTTAAAATACACATATCTCTGATATCCTTGGGTTAGGCTCACTTCCGCTACGTGGGGCACCGATCCGACCCTATGGGTTCCACAACTGCCCAAACAGAATGGTATCGGCGCATGTCTTTACCACACAACACATGTATTTGAATCTATGCCACGATAATTTTAATTTAATTATGCATAAGTCATGTTGGATATGCATTGCATGTTTTAAATTAAAATTTTAATTTTGACCCAAACATATTAATGACTTGATTGTAATAAATATCTCATGATTAAATAATTAATTTTAAGTAATAAGTATTAATAACTATTGGAGTATTATTCGAAGGTCCGTATTGTTAATACGGAGATGAATGAGTTCTTACTACTTACGCCCAAGACCGTTATTATTGTGAGGGTATATGTACTCAGAACTTGGATCGCTTCGGTAAAACATTAGATGTAGCGTGATGAGTTAACGCAGTCACCCAATACCATCATTATTATGAGGGTGTACATATGAAGCTCATTAGTGCACATTGACAAAGTATACACCCGGAATACGTCTTAATCCAATACCTTTATTATTGTGAGGATAAGATATGGTTCAGGACCAAACTAGGAGTCACATGAATGTGATTGACCTTGGAGGTCTATCTAATGAATTTATAAAGGCTAAGACCATCATTATTGTGAGGCTAGAGTAAATTTCATGGGATCCACTTCCAGTTATGGAATTTTGATAGTCAAATTTCTATTTTTTCGTTAAGGGAGATTATGGAATTACTTAAAGTAGTGGGATGGCAGTAATAGATTTAAAATTCCATAATTAATTAGTGTTATTATTTTGAAATTAAAAATGATGTGCCATTGTTTAAAATATTATCTTGTAGATGGCTGCCACAAATCCACTGATACGACTTTTGGATTCCAATAAACTGAAAGAAGTCGAAAACTATTTTGAATGGGAAATGAATATTTGCCTTGTCTTGGAGTTTGAAAAGTTGACTTATGTAACTATTAAACCATTGCATGTTGAAATCGATCCTGACTCTACTCCGGAAGAGCGAGAAATGTTTTCAAAATGGAAGGACGATAATCTGAAGGAGAAATCCTATATTTTAGGATTGATGATTCCATATTTGCTCAGACAATACATAGAAGTACCAGATGCTTGGAGCATTATACGAACATTTAATGAGTTGTTCAAGGAAAATCAAGAATCGAAATATATTGGAGGTCTAAGGAATTGTTTCGTGTTGAACTCAAGGATGGACAAGCTGTCAGCATTCATGTTTTGAACATGATCAACCAGATCCGATATCTGGAATGATAGGGTATTGTGATTGATGAACGGCTAGGTCGTAATTTGATTTTGTCTTCTTTGCCTGGAACTTATGATGGCTTTATGTTAAACTTCCACATTCATTCGATGCAAGCCAGTTATGAATAAGTTTGTAACATGTTACGCATGACGGAGCATGATTTGAAGAAAGACAATCATATTTTGTACCTCCATGGTGGAGCTAGCTCTTCAAAGACTTCTGGAAAGTCCAAGAAAATCAAAATAAGGAAGAAGAAGATGTCAAAAAAGAACTCCAAGAAGCGCAAAGCTGCAAGACTGCATGTAGCTCGTGATCAATGTCTACAATGTAAGAAGTCTGGACACTGGAAGAAGGTTTGTCCAGAACTGAAAGGAAAAGCAGGACCCTCAGCACGCTTTGTATTTTTCCTATTATTGACGTCTCATTAGCCTTAGAGATTATTTTTAAAATCTGATGTGAGCCTTGATATTTTCCTCTTGGAGGAAATATATCAACTACGTATAAAGAAGCGATATTGGATATCAATACGGGAAAATGGCAAAAAGCCATGAAATCTGAGATGGATTCTATGAATGACAATCAAGTCTGGGATTTGGTTGAACTTCCTGAAGGATTTAAACTTATTGGTTGTAAATGGGTTTACAAAACGAAACGAGGGCCCGAAGGAAAGATGGAAACCTTTAAGGCCCGACTGATAGCAAAAGGTTACACTCAACGTCCTGGGATTGACTTTGAGGAAACTTTTTCACCTGTAGCCATGCTAAAATCTATTAGGATTCTTTTAGCCATTATTGCATATCACGACTATGAGATATGACAGATGTATGTGGAAACTGCTTTCCTAAATGGATTCCTTGAGGAGGATATCTATATGGAACAACAAGAAGGTTTCGTATCCAATGAGATTTCAAACTTGGTTTCTAAGCTCTAAAAGTCTATTTATGGACTTAAAAAAGCATCCCAAAGCTGAATCGTCATTTTAATAAGATAATTAGATTATCTGGATTCATCAAGAATGAGGAAGAACCATGTGTTTATAAGAAAGTTATTTTGAGCATGATAATTTTCCTATTTTTCTATGTACAAGATATCTTTATCATTGGAAATGATATAGGATTGATGCAAAGTGTAAAAACATACATTTGCAAGAATTTCTCCATGGAAGATATGAGTGAAGCTTCATATATACTGGGTATAAGGCTGTAACATCCCGCCTAGGCCAGAATGCTACCGGCAGGAGATAGGAAAACCCATCTCCATAAGCCTCTGGTTCTAACGGAATTTTGGCATGATGTATTCGTAACATCATGCAACCTGGCATGTAGCCAGCATCCATATACAACAAGAACATAAAGATCTCGGCCTCAGGCCGGTATCCTCAACATCAATGCAATCATCAACAAGGCCTCAGGCCTGAACTTAATAAACAAAAATGCAAATACTTGGCCTCCGGCCAGAACTCAGAATGAAGCTATAACATTACATGACTTATACAAATGAGATGCAAATACAAAAACCATACAAAGGGCCGTGAGGACCCATAACTCGACCCAGGACTCTCTTGACTGCAATCGGGGTGATCCACTGTCTTCAAAGTCTTCATCAAAATTCTATTGGCCCGATATGTCAGCTACTGACCTGCAAAACTACAAATTGTGTTGGTGTGAGTCATAATGACTCAGTAAGTAATCATACTCATAACTACAACATAAACACACAATAGCTTATATTTTTGTTTCATTAAGTTTCTTAACCTATCTTTTACTGAAATCAAGCAATAAATTTCCCTCATTAACTCTCAAACTGTATACCACTCTCATATAAGATTACATAGTTAACATATTAATCAAAGCGTACTATTTAAATTCTGCTTAACTCATTTATTTTTCAGATATCAGAAGTATCATCAATTTAGCTTTCTCTATACTATTACTCATCTCATTCTTTTATTACTTACACACAGTATAAAATTAAATCACTCACTTACATCTTTACATCACATTTATGTTACTAATCTTACACACTTACTTGAATTCATAATGCTCTATAATGCATATACGAAATCAAACCTCATACGTACCTCATAAGTCATAATTCTATAACACCTGTATATTGTGCTCATAATATATAACATATATTCATTGTAAGTCATAAATCTCTTATGCATACATATGTACCAACATATATTCTTAAGTAGCGTTATATTCATCTATCTTAAACTACAAAGTTCAAATCCATTATCACTGACCATGCTACTATGTACTTGTATTCTACACATGTTACTTCGATATGAACATGCTACACACAAAATCATCCATATATATACATAAGCATAATAATGAGATCATGTATCAATGTTAACGGTATGAATCTAATGTACTCATGCTATGATACTTTGTCAACTACCATATGTGTCTCATAAGAATCACCAGAATCCATTATATATATGCATGATGGTAAATCCTACTCTGCTCTAACATGTTATGCTTTTAGAAAATACTTTTTCTGAGAAACTGCTTTCTGAAAATTATTTCTGAAACTCAGTTTGAAAACCTCTTAATAAAACTTATCTTTCTAAAATCATGTTTTGAATCTCTGATATCTGGAAACTATTTCTAAAATCTTGTTTCTTAAAGCTATTTACTGGGAATCTGAAAAATGAAAACTCTTTCTGAAAATCTTTATTTTTCTTGTATTTCTTTCTAAAACTGTCTTTCTAAGTTCTTTTCTGAAAACTGAAATCTGAAGTCCTTTTTCTGAAAACCAAATTGAAATCTGAAATCCTTTTTATGAAAACCAAACTGAAATCTGAAATCCTTTTTCTGAAAACCAAACTGAAATCTGAAATCCTTTTTCTGAAAACCAAATCTCGCCCGTAGGCGCATCTCTGCCCAAAGGCGCATCTCCGCCCGAAGACGCATCTCCGCCCAAGGCGCATCTCCTCCCGTAGGCGCATCTCCGCCCAGGAATGTACCATCTGAACGCTGAGGATCTAGGAGCGTCCCCCTAGTCCTCCACATGTTCACATGTGTATAAATCCGTCAATTCCAACAATGTACAACTGGGATGGGTCAAATCCCAAACCCCGAATCCATATGATATTCGTCAATTCCATCAGTGTCTCAAGTTACGTACTGGAGTGAGGTTTTACCTCAAGCCCCGAAAATATAAAACTCATGCTTAAATCTCAAAACTGAAGGGAACATTTTCCGAAATACATTTCTCTTCAAAAATAACTGAAGTTTTTATTTAAAACACTCTGAATTTCTCAAAACCTTTCTTAATTTCAACTTCACTTTGGAAATCATTTCTAAGAGTTTCTGAAAATTCTGAAAATCTTATCAGCTTATGAAAACATTTTGTTTATGCTAATGCACCCAATATATATATGCATTCATACAATTATGCTCATATACACACATATATTTCCCATGCATGATCTCGTATTCTCTCACTTATGATTTTATCCATGTCTATGCTCGTGTATGCATGGCCATGTACTACATTCTCAATTTCTGTTTGCTATTTCATGTTCAAACATACATATTTCTCATGATCATAAGCTTTCACATCTTATTCATTCACGCATACAAGGTCATGCTCAAACATACACATTCACATACTTTCTTTACATATTTACAAATACACATTCTGCTTTACCTTCTTATTCATAACCAGTACTCAACAACATCAAGTCATTTCAGTCTCATTCATAATTCATACAAAATAATATGTATTCATATGTTAACATACATACTAGTTAAGCCAATTCCCTCAAAATATCGAATATACATAATCACGTCAAAATCACATATTTCCTACACATATGTTCATATTCGTCATTTTAACATTCAGTCACACTTGCAAACATTGCCATTTATCGCTAATCCCATTCCCTAGGGTGTAGTGTCTACAACCCCCATTCCCAGGTATCATTATATTAAATTCATACACTTCATCATTCTTATTCTTTCAATTTAAGGCCTGCTAGTATCTTACTTCTTATATACATATATACATACTTCCTGTTTTTATGATTATTCATGTACTTATAAAATTACTTTATTATCTAAATTCAAACATGACATTATTCATATGCTCTATCCATAAATACTGGTTATACCTACCCATGTATCTCTTTACTTCTATATGCTCAAGCTTATTTTTGCTCATATATATATACTTTTAACCACTTGTTCTCGTCTATATATGTGTGTATATATATATACACACTTATGCACTTATACCTGCCTCTTTCTCATACATTCATCTTTATATATATAAGAATACGAATATATGTACAAGTTTCATGCATATAACTATATACGACTTCATTATGTTACTAATTTCGAACATCGTTAAATTTATCAAGTACTCGTACCATGAGTTACTTACCTGGCTTCGCGGACACTCATAATCTTGGTCCGATCTGTCAAAACAATAACAACACAAGGTGAGAATCGCTATTTGCAGACTTTCTACTCATCTATAATAAACTACAGACTTTCTCGGAATACACGAATCCTCAACGACTCTACGGTTTAAGC
The DNA here is from genome assembly GCA_019454045.1 of Zanthoxylum bungeanum. NCBI lineage: Eukaryota > Viridiplantae > Streptophyta > Magnoliopsida > Sapindales > Rutaceae > Zanthoxylum > Zanthoxylum bungeanum. The sequence continues at coordinate 136,477 of SKCR01023469.1, read as the reverse complement.
TTCATTACTCTAAAATGCCTTTCTATACTATTCTAAACTAACTAGATAGCTCACATTCTCATATTTCGCGTTTGCGGCAAATCTTACGGAAAAATTTCCGCAAACACTACGGAAGGGTCTCGAACCCTCCGAACCTATCCAGAATTACATAATTACCCTCGCAATACCATATCTATATCATCCTCGTGATTACGGTCATCCACGCTCAGTCACGTGAGAAATTCCGTTTTACCGGGAACTCGCTAATTCTACCGGATCAATCAAACCTAATCTGTTTCTCCCCGAATTCTACCACATTTATCGTTCTAGCATATTAAAACATATACAATTCATTCCATGCTAATTCGCTGCACTACGAAACTATTAGAAGCATCCGAATATAAAACTGCAAACTTTAAAATGATGAAATCTAAACGGAGAGTCGTACCAAAATTCTGAGGCCATATTCGGACTCCCATCGGCCATACGAACGCGCTGGTGTGATCGGAATTTCGATCGGAGTTACTGTTCATCATGGGTTTACTGTTCACCGATGCTTCTCTCCTCGTTTTGCGTGATTTCGGTCGCTGTTCGGTGAAATCGACTCCGCATACTCATAGTACTCTCCGAGGGCTTTGATTTGTAGGTGGCTCGGGCCGTGAAACGAACCGACGAGCCGGGATTAGAAAACCCATGAGCGCGCCTCTTTCTCTCCAAAACTCGCCGTTTTCGGCATCTTTGTGTCGCCGCCGGCCACCACTGGACACACGGTGGCCGGGCGCTTCGTTCTGGCCGGTCGTGCCGACCGGAGATGGCCGGCAGGCCGCCGGCGTGACCAGCAAACTTGAAACGCAGAAATGGGTGTGGGGGGCGTGTGTGTGTTTTGGGTTGGGTTTGCCATTTTTGCAAATTTGAGAAACCTTAAGGCTTTATATACTAGATTGGAAAATATCATTTTAGTCCCTGCGAATTTACTGATCAGCCCCTATTCTGGAACCTTCTGTAATATCACAATTTCAGAGCCCTTCTGATGCGATTCCCGAAAAGTGTGCAACACAAAAGTTGTTCATCTTGGAAAAAAGAGTGCGATGGTTCAAAAATCATCTCCATCGGAGTTCGTTTACAAATTCTCTGGCCAAAACTGTAAACTTTACGCGTTTTACGAAAATCGCGTAAACGGCTTTTGATCCCACGCGTTTTCCGACGCGACGAAAATTCATAATCTATTATTCCAACTCATATAACATCGCTCGAACTCTTATTTTTCAATAATCTCATGATCCGAGACTAAAACATCGTTCCGGAAAACTTCTAGAGCAATCCTGAAAATCTGGGATGTTACATTCACCCCTCCTTATACAAATTTCGTCCTCGAAATTTCTCCGCCCTTACAACTACTGATTCCAACCCGGTCTCATGTGCGGGAACTATCTTACTCTAAACTCCACTGATATAACTTCTCTATCTCAACTGTTAACTAATCTTTATCTATAAGCTAAGATCCTTAACAACTCATCCACGGCTTTAAACTAAATATACTGGTCTAATTCTCATCTCTGGCTATACTGATCTGGCTCTTATCTTAAACCGTACTGTTCTGGTTCTTATCTCAAATCATCTGGCCTCACTCGGGCCCTAAACTGATTCTATCTTATCCTTGCCGATTCTCTGATCCAAAGGCCGCAAAAGTACAAACTTAATCTAATATCTTCCTATACGAAAATAGCTAATCTATTCACAACAAATGAGTCACCCAATGACTCATATTCAAGAAAACAAGGCACTGAACAATACAATCATATCATATCAAATAATCATATAAAATACATACAGAGACCTACGTGGTCTTTACCAAACTGAAGACAATCTCCGACAGCTGGATCCCCAAAATTGCAGTCACTGACTTCTAGACCATGCTACTGACTCCAACTCTTAAACCATGCTCTGATACCACCTTTGTAACATCCCGCCTAGGCCAGAATGCTACCGGCAGGAGATAGGAAAACCCATCTCCATAAGCCTCTGGTTCTAACGGAATTTCGGCATGATGTATTTGTAACATCATGCAACCTGGCCTGTAGCCAGCATCCATATACAACAAGAACATAAAGATCTCGGCCTCAGGCCAGTATCCTCAACATCAATGCAATCATCAACAAGGCCTCAGGCCTGAACTCAATAAACAAAAATGCAAATACTTGGCCTCCGGCCAGAACTCAGAATGAAGCTATACCATTACATGACTTATACAAATGAGATGCAAATACAAAAACCATACAAAGGGCCGTGAGGACCCATAACTCGACCCAGGACTCTCTTGACTGCAATTGGGGCGATCCACTGTCTTCAAAGTCTACATCAAAATTCTATTAGCCCGATATGTCAGCTACTGACCTGCAAAACTACAAATTGTGTTGGTGTGAGTCATAATGACTCAGTAAGTAATCATACTCATAACTACAACATAAACACACAATAGCTTATATTTTTGTTTCATTAAGTTTCTTAACCTATCTTTTACTGAAATCAAGCAAATACATTTCCCTCATTAACTCTCAAACTGTATACCACTCTCATATAAGATTACATAGTTAACATATTAATCAAAGCGTACTATTTAAATTCTGCTTAACTCATTTATTTTTCAGATATCAGAAGTATCATCAATTTAGCTTTCTCTATACTATTACTCATCTCATTCTTTTATTACTTACACACAGTATAAAATTAAATCACTCACCTACATCTTTACATCACATTTATGTTACTAATCTTACACACTTACTTGAATTCATAATGCATATACGAAATCAAACCTCATACGTACCTCATAAGTCATAATTCTATAACACTTGTATATTGTGCTCATAATATATAACATATATTCATTGTAAGTCATAAATCTCTTATGCATACATATGTACCAACATATATTCTTAAGTAGCGTTATATTCATTTATCTTAAACTACAAAGTTCAAATCCATTATCACTGACCATGCTACTATGTACTTGTATTCTACACATGTTACTTCGATATGAACATGCTACACACAAAATCATCCATATATATACATAAGCATAATAATGAGATCATGTATCAATGTTAACGCTAATTACCCTCGCAATACCATATCTATATCATCCTCATGATTACGCTCATCCACGCTCAGTCACGCGAGAAACTCCATTTTACCGGGAACTCGGTAATTCTACCGGATCAATCAAACCTAATCCGTTTCTCCCCGGATTCTACCACATTTATCGTTCTAGCATATTAAAACATATACAATTCATTCCACGCTAATTCGCTACACTACGAAACTATTAGAAGCATCCGAATATAAAACTATAAACTTTAAAATGACGAAATCTAAACGGAGAGTTGTACTAAAATTCCGAGGCCATATTCGGACTCCCATCGGCCATACGAACGTGCTAGTGTGATCAGAATTTCGATTGGAGTTACTGTTCATCATGGGTTTACTGTTCACCGACGCTTCTCTCCTTGTTTTACGTGATTCCGGCCGCTGTTCGGCGAAATCGACTCCGCATACTCATAGTACTCTCCGAGGGCTTTGATTTGGTAGGTGGCTCGGGTCGTGAAATGAACCGACGAGCCGGGATCGGAAAACCCATGGGCCGCCTCTTTCTCTCCAAAACTCGCCGTTTCCGGCGTCTTTGTGTCGCCGCCGGCCACCACTAGACGCACGGTGGCCGGGCACTTCGTTCTGGCCTGTTGCGCTGGCCGTAGATGGCCGGCAGGACTAGCAAATCAGAAATGCAGAAATGGGCGTGGGGGGGGGGGGGGCATGTGTGTGTTTTGGGTTGGTTTTGCCATTTTTGCAAATTTGAGAAACCTTAAGGCTTTATATACTAGGCTGGAAAATATCATTTTAGTCCCTGCAAATTTATTGATCAGCCCCTATTCTGAAACCTTCTGGAATATCGCAATTGTGGAGCCCTTCTGATTTGATTCTCGAAAAGTGTTCAACACAAAAGTTGTTCGTCTTGGAAAAACGAGTCCGATGGTTCAAAAATCAGCTCGATTGGAGTTTGTTTACAAATTCTGTGGCCAAAATTGTAAACTTTATGTGTTTTAAGAAAATCGCGTAACTGGCTTTTGATCCCACGCGTTTTCCGACGCGACGAAAATTCATAATCTATTATTCCAACTCATATAACATCGTTCGAATTCTTATTTTTCAATAATCTCATGATCCGAGACTAAAACATCGTTCCGGAAAACTTCTAGAGCAATCCTGAAAATCTGGGATGTTACAAATGCTCTACCGGGATAGATTTAGGAAGCTTATAGGATTTTCTCAATTGAAGTACATAGATAAGATGTTAGAAGATACAATTTTACCAACTGCAAGGTAGCAAATATACCTTTCCGATACGTCATACATCTTTTAAATAAAATGACACCTCAGACTGAGGAAGAAAAAGTTGGGATGTCTAACTTGGCATATGCTTCTTATATTGGAAGAATTATGTATGCTATGCTATGTACGAGACCTGACAATAGTTTCGGCGTCAGTGTGACTAGCCAATATCAATCTGATCCGAGTAAGGATAATTGGATAGCCGTGAAACATATTTTGAAACATCTTAAGGGTACTAAGGATAAGTTTCTGATATATGGAGAAGATGAGCTACAAGTTAAGGGTTATACAGACTTTGACTTCTAGGGAGATCCAGATGATAGAAAATCTACATTAGGATACATATTTCCCCTTAACGGTGGTGTGGTCAGTTGGCGATGTTCAAAGCAAGGCTCAACAACTGATTCCACCACTGAGGCAGTATTTATAGCTGCTTCAGAAGCCACTAAAGAAGTTGTATGCACTCGTTACTCACGTGCAAATCGAGTTAGGATCCGTCGGCCCGTATGTGTACCACAAGGGGTTTAGGTATCCATGTTAGCAAGTTACGATTCTTAAGAATTTGGCCAAAGCCGATCACCTAGGGTGGATCGCATCAGTTGTAAATAATGGTGGACATGTCAACATGAGATGTACGCATTGGAAACTTAACGGTGTATTATATGTTTCCTAAGCACAACTCGAATAGCCTATGACAGAGGAATTGATAAACATATGTGATGACCTCGACTTTTATAGTTCAGAAAGGTCGTTCGTGTTCTTCGTGAATTCGGAGGTGACCGAATTGCGTACATATTAGCCGATTGCGACAGTATGAAGTGTAATCGTTAATTACTTGGGTAGCCGATTAATTTTGATAAAATATAATATTCGATATTATAATTATCAACTAAGATAATCAAGTGTTATTGGATAACACTGATTATTTACTTTGACCTAATTGGATTAATTCAATATTTACATAAGAGCTTTACCGTAATTTCATAATTATCTCTACCATTTGAGGTTATTATGGTAATTGCAAGTATGTAATTATAGGTGTATTTGCCTTGATTTACCGCCGAGCTGATACAACTGAAACTTCATTTTCTCTGTTTCGGAGTTTCCAGACACCAATATGGTCCACGTTTTTTCCTACGAACTCATATCAAAATATAGTTTTCATTAAAAGATTTTAAAATATTTTAAAATACACCTATCCCCGATATCCTTGGGTTAGACCCACTTCCGCTGTGTGAGGCACCGATCCGACCCTAGGGGTTCCACAACAGCCCCAACAGCTTTAAGCTCACAAATGAACTCTGTATTTATTGCAAAAATTTGGCTCAAAGTTTCAACAAATAAATAGTAATCCACTAAAAGTTTCTTTGTCTTCTATCTCAAGGTTGGCAATTACCACTGAAAGTTTCTTTGTCTTCAAAAGATGGTTGGGATGACACCATGTATGGATCATGCATGGCTCATGCAGCTGGACATTACAATTCTCCCCCTCCAACTGCATCTGAAAAAATTATCATCTGATAGTTATCCCGACTATATCTCTACATAGCTCTAACTTGTCCCGAATAACCACATTTGTTTACATGTCGGCTGGATTCTCATACGTATGGATCTTCACTAGTCTCAATTATTTTTGATCCATCACCTCGCATGTCTAATGGTAACAAATATCGATGTGCTTATCTGGAAATGATACATTGAGTTCTTACTCAAGTCCATAGCACTTTGACTACCACAATGTATATTGTATCCTCTCTACTTAATCCTTTATTCTATGAGAAAATTCTTAAACCACAACATTTCTTTTCCTGCTTCTGTTGCTGCAATACACCTCTACAATCTTGACTGCCATGGCATAACTCCCCTAAAGAAAACCTGATGTAGATTTTCTACCATCAAGATCCCCTGCCATATCTAACTCTGTATAGCCTTCCAAGATTGGATTAGCTCCCCCATAGCTAATACATAACTTTGATGTATCCTAAAGGTACCTGAGAATCTATTTGACTGCCTCTGAGTGTTGTTTCTCGGGTTAGAGAGAAAACGACTCACTACACACATTGTGTGAGCAATATCTGGCCTGGTACATACTATAGTATATATTAGGCTTCCAACTACTGAAGAATATCGTACTAATGACATCTCTTCTATCTCTTTATTGGATGAGGGACGCAAACTCTTGCTTAATTTAAAATGGTGCATTAGCGAAATGCTGACGGGTTTGGCTTTCTGTATATCAAATCTCTTGATTATCAGTTCAATATAACTCTCGTGTGAAAGCTACGATTTTGGTTCATTCTGTCTCGAACTATTGGCATTCCCAAAATCTATTGAGCTGGTCATAAGTCTTTCTTGTCGAAAGACTTAGAGAGTTCCTTATTCAATTGGTTGAACTTCATTGCTTCTTGTCCAACAATCAACATGTCATCCACATATAATAGAAGAGCAATAAAATTTCCATTCGAAAACCTTTGAATATAAACACACTGGTCCACTGCAGTTCTTTTATTTTTTGACTCACCATGAACAGGTCAAATTTCTTGTACCACTACCTTGGTGCTTGCTTGAGGCCGTACAAGCTATTCTTCAGCTTGCAAACAAGGTTTTCTTTTCCTGAAACCTTAAAACCTTCCGGCTGCTCCATGTAGATTTCTTCATTTTGATCACCATGAAAAAATGACGTCTTAACATCCATTTATTCAAGCTCTAAGTTCAAACTAACTACCAATCCTAGGATAACTTAGATTGAAGCCATGTTTTACAACTGGTAACAAACTTTCATCAAAGTTGATTCATTTTTCTGTAGGAATCCTTTGAGTACTAATCGGGCTTTGTGTTTCACCATATTTCCGCTGCCTTCTTTCTTTAGCTTGAACACCCATTTGTTCTTTAGTGTCTTCATGCCTTGCGGGAGCTTGACTATCTTATAAGTTTAATTTTGCTGCAGAGATTCCAATTCATCCTACATTGTGTACAACCATTTTCCTTTGTCTTTATGAGATACAGCTTCTTTGAAACTTTCTGGCTCCCTCTCGTTAGTAAGTAGAATATAGATAGATCCTGAGTATTTGTTTGATGGAATCCGGCTTCGCTCAGATTTTCGTAGTAGAAGTTCACTGGTTTCTCGAGGTCTGTTATCATCCAGATCTGTGGATGATCATGTGGCCTCCGATGGAGCGGGCTGCAGCTCCCTCTACTCAACACTATTTTCCTCCTCTAGTTCTGCTTATGACATATCATGCACCCCATTATTATCTGTAGCTACTCGTGTTAGTGTTGGGGTTGTGTTTGGATTTGAATCATTTTTATCGGCACTGGAATTATAAGACATCTTGGGCTTTTCAATGTCTTTTATTATGTGGTCTTCAAGAAACACTACATCACTGCTTCTGATGACCTTCTTTTCCTTTGGGTCCCATAACTTGTATCCAAATTCCTATTCTCCATAGCCTATGAAGATGCATGGAGTACTCCTTGCATTGAGCTTCTGCCTGAGCTTCTTGGATAAGTGTGTAAAGGTTCAACATCAGAATGTTCTAATGTGAGAATATGGGGGATTCTTACTCGACCACACTTTCTCCGGAATCTCAAAATTCATTGGTACAAATGGTTATCTATTGATCAGGTAGCAGGCGGCAAGAACAACTTCTCCCCAAAATGATTTTGGCAGCCTAGCCATGATTATCATACTTCTGACTTTCTCTATAATGGTACAGTTCATTCTTTTAGCAATACCATTATGTTATGGAGTGCGTTGAACGGTCATTTCATGTCGAATGTCGTGTCTTCTACAGTAGGTATCGAACTCTCTAGATGTGTGTTCGCCTCCATTATCTTTGCGGAGGCACTTCAGTTTCTTCCATGTTTGATGTTCTACCATGGCATGAAACAGTTTGAAATAATCCAGAACCTGATCCTTTATTTTCTGAAAATACACACATACTTTCTTAGAAGCATCGTCAATGAAAGTCAGAAAGTATTTGTTACCGCCTAGTGAATTAACCTCCAAGGGACCACAAATATCGGAATGCACCAGACTGAGCAACTCTGATCTTCTCGTAGAAGAGAAATTAAAGGAGACTTTATGTTGCTTACCGAATAGACAGTGATTGCAAGGATATAAAGCAACATTCTTGGAGACAATGATTATATCCTTCTTTATCAAGGTAGATAACCCTCTCTCACTCATGTGACCGAGTCTCTAGTGCTATAGATTTTGAGAAGCCTCATGTTCAGCTATATTTAGGCTCTCTGCACATATCTTCACATACGTCTTGTATAAAGTGTCACAAATATACCCTCGGGCGAAGACCATGAAACATTTTATCATTTTCCATGTGCCATTGCTAAAGTGGCTAGCATAGCCCTGTCTGTCAAAAGCTAACCCTGAAAGAAGATTGAGCCGAAGTTTTGGAACATGTCTCACATTCTTCAGGGTTATTGTATGCCCCGTATTTGTCCGGATCTGAATATCACCAATTCCCACTATCTGAGAGGAACTGATATTTCCCATATTCACTACTCTAAAGTCTCATGATTTGTATGTTGTGAAGAAATATCTGTGAGAGATGACATGGTAGGATGTTGTAGTATCTAACACCCACTCAACATCTTAAGTTGCAGTATGAAGGCATGCTTCTTTCTGGAAAGAGTAGATAGCTACATCTCCCGAGGCAACTACTAGTATCTCTACATCGTTATTCTTCGGATGTGAATTATCTTGACCCTGCTCTCGTTGAAGCTTTCAGCGATTCTTCTTTAAGTGACCTTTTATGCCACAATGATAGCACTTCTAAGTATGTGTTCTTCCGTTTATAAATTTGCCTATAATTTTGCTTTTACCTCTTCTTCTACCTCGATTTTTATTTTGTTGTCTTCCTCGATTCTCCATGACAAGGGCTTGTGTCTGATATGTGCCTACGTATTTTCTTTTGGCCTCCTCATTTGACAGGGTATCTTTTACCATATGCATGATAAGTTTGCCTCCTGGAGCAGAATTGCTGAGAGTAACCACCAATGTTTCCCACCTATTAGGAAGACTACTGAGTAGTAAGAGGGCTTGAACTTCATCTCTCAGTTGCATGTCTAATGCAGACAACTGGTTCAACAGGCTTTGGAACTCATTGGTGTGTTCTGCAATGGAAGTTCCACTCCGTAGCTTCAAGTTCATAAAACACCTCATTATTAAGGCTTTATTCCAATGTGTCTTGGCCTAGAACATGTCTTCCTATTTTATCCATATTTCGTAAGCATTTGTATCTTGTGCTACGTGGTGGAAGACATTGTGACCGATCCACTGCCTAATCTGACCCAGAGTTCTGTTATTGAATTTATTCCACTCATACTCTTTAACAGATTCTAGTTTCACTCCCTTCATCTTGATAATTTCGAATATATCTTTGTAGTGTAAATAATCTATCATCCGAGGCCTCTAGATGGAGTAATTGGTTGTTGTCATCTTGATTATCGTACTAGAAGAGGAATCTTCTATTTCCATTTTAAGTTTAAGTTTAAAATGAAAATATTACAAAATCAGGGATGATTTTCACAAATCAGAGGTCATCATTGCGTTTGGAACTAGACCCGGCCAAGGTTCCGGTTCCGAACCGGAACTGAACTGGAATCGAACCGGTTAGAACATGATGATTTCGGTTCCAGAACCGGAACCGGAACCTGACCGGTTCGATTAGGGTTCCTACATGGTTGAAATCGTTGGAACCTTTCGGTTCCAGTGGTTCCAACCGCTGGAACCATTCCAACCCTAGTGTTCCAACCCCCCCAAAACGGCTACTAGCTGTTGGGGGACCAGCCCAACGACTAATAGCCGTTGGGTTTGGTGGGGAGGGAGCCCAAGGGCTCCCTGCCCCCAACTGCCAATGTATAACCAAAGCTATTGATGCCACTTATTATGAACCGAGTTCCATTTTTCAGTTTTACGACCCCTAATGTATAACCAAAGCTATTGATACCACTTATTATGATTCTCTTATCACTGAACTTTGTTTATGAGGAAAAATCGATTCTATTATTACAAGAATAGAATTTACAAGTATTACGAACTTTATAAAAAACCTCACTCTCTCTACACTCTCAAAGCTTTCTTCACTTGAAGCTTTACTATTTGGGATGCTTTAAGCTTACAAATGATCTATGTATTTATAGCAAAAATTTATCTCAAATTATCAACATATAAATAGTAATCCACCGAAAGTTTCTTTATCTTCTATCTCAAGGTTGGCAATCACCACCAAAAGTTTCTTTGTCTTCAAAAGATGGTTAGGGTGACACCATGCATGGATCATGCATGTCTCATGCAGCTGGACATTACATATTTTACCTCCTTCGATTAAGCTCGAATCAAGTGATATGACATGCGGGTTTCCAACGTTTCCAAAAAAATGTGTGCAAATCTTTCTTTACAATATTGCAAGTCCGATATATCCCAAATAATTTGACATTTATCAAATGGGTTGCTATGACAATTAATATTAAAATGAAAAAAAAAAGCTCATTTGATTATAAAATAAGCAATCGTTTATTTTGGAAGATGAAATAAGTGTTACATATGACAAATCTCTTCTCATATTTTAAAACTAAATGAAATCCTTTTATATGGGGTTTTGCTGTATTTGTATTCTTATAGTAAAATATGAGGGAATTTCATTGAAAATATTTTTGGTTTCTTAGTAAAATATGATGAGAGTTTTACTTAATTTTAAAATATAAGAGGAATTTCATTTAATTTCACAAAATACCAAGTGAATTTCACTCATTATCCTATCAAATTCAAAAGAATATTGTGTTACATTAGTGAATTTTGAATACATCAAAACTTAAAATTTGTGTTATTATGGCAACATGTTCTGATAATCATTGTCATTATTTACAATAATCTTACTTGGACCAAGAAATAGAGCCCAAGTTAAAGTTAAAGTCGTCAGTGGAAAACTAAAATAACTAGTTATAGTCGATATGACGAAGTTAAAGGAAATATATTCTTTTTATACATATATTTATAAAAACACTTTCCTAAGTTTTAACTTTTGAACGATACAAGGATAACCAAAAATACTCTACCAATTGAAAGAATACATGTTAAGAGGATTATGTGTATTAACTTCTGAGGACATAATTGATAAATTTGAAGAGTTAATGGTCATGTATCAAACGCATCAACATGAGAGGGCTCCATGATAAGTTGTGTGCTAGCATGGATAAGTGATAACAGAATCAGTTAATTCTGTTACCTTTTTTTTTTTTTTTTTTTTTTTGGAAACGATGGAAACCCTGCCACCAAACCACCCATTCTGGGTCGCGGCGCAGGTAAAACCACTGGCTGTCCCAGGCTCTTACAAGAAGTGCACCTCCTGGATTCGAACCCAGAACCTCAAGGTGAGATCCTGGACCCTACACCACCAAGCTCACACCTAATTCTGTTACTTACCTTTGCCTAGAGACAACAGCTTATAAAAGCTGATTGCTGAAGCAAATTTGATCACCATTCTAGAGCTCGTTCCTTAATCAATTGCTCTCATTCTTGTTTCATTGAAAATCAAGTTTTCTCTTCTTGTAAACTATAACAAATTTGAGTAATTTCAATAGTGACTGAGTTTTCCCTTGAAGTTTGAGTGCACTACAAGAAAAAAGGCCTTTACTGACACTAAGGTTAGTGACACTAGGCTAAAAGTGTCAGAAACGACGTGTAAATGGGCCTATTTCCGTGTTTTTCACTTAAATATCAATAATTACTGACACTATGGTATCAGCGATTTTAGTGTCAGTAATTACTATTACAATAGTATCAGTAAGAAATAAAAAAAAAAAAAAACACGTAGTCGTCTGGAGTCGAACCAACACCTCGCGGAAGTGACGTTTTTCGCATATATTACTGACACTAGAGTATCAGTAAATTTAGTGTCAGTAATTAATGATACCTTAGTATCAGTAAAAAAATTAAAAAAAAAAATTATTTCCTTAAGTCTGCTGGGACTCGAAATTGTAACCATTGATATAATTTTTTTTTTTATTGTAAGGCTTTACCACTGGGCCAAATCGTGACTTTTGTTCCTTAAACCGCGGTTTATAAAAATATATATGTATTTGTCGGGTCAAAACCTGAACCGTAGTTACCAAATCAATCTTAGTAATTTAGGGTTCCTCTCATTCCCACCTTTTTTTTCATCGCGCAGCCTTTGTTTCCCCCTTCTTTACTCTCAAATATGAATCTCTCATTTGTAATTTCTAAAATCTAAACAAAATCCAGTACATCCTATCAATTATCAACCTTCAATGGCTTCAATTTTTACTCTCGTTAGTCGGTCTCTCCTCAGTCCTCTGTAAGCAGTAAGCAGTTCAAACTTTGATTATCAACCTTCAAAAGCTTCAAGTCCTGTTAAGAGTCCATACATGCAAATGTTTTTTATGTAATTAAAATTTAAAATTAAAAAAAAAATGGGTGGATTGAAAAGCAGGGGATATTATGGTCATTTAGCAACGAATGACCCACTTCAAAACCCTAAATTAAAACCCTAAGCTCAAAAGTCTTCTAACAGTCACAAACTCGCAGTAACACTGCTTCCATTGAAGTCTTCTCCTAAAATCAACCAAAACACAGATAAAAAAATGAGACCCCCGAGAGGAGGAGGCGGTTTCAGGGGAGGAAGAGACGGCGGCCGCGGTGGACGAGGTGGCGGCCGTTTTGGTGGAGGCGGCCGTTTTGGTGGAGGCGGCCGCGGTGGTGGTGGTTTCCGTGATGAGGGACCTCCTGCCGAAGTTAAAACACATTTATCGTCCGTCGGAAATCGCAATGGCATCGTCGGGGACACCGAGCTCAACCGGCAACACCGCCCAAAACCCTAAAAAGTCGCTAGGGTTTATAGAAAACGCTAAGAAACAGAAACACAGCTTCATTCAACTCTTCGCCATGACTGGGATATTAATGTTGAGCGTCAGATCCTTGGGCCAAAAGTACCGCATCCACGACCTTCAAGAGGACACGTCAGCTCTCAAAGAAGAGAAAGAATCTCTCTCTAATCGCATGAACAACATCAAACGCAGTCTCCTCCACGAAGCCTCTCTTGAACCCACCGGACACTTCGCTTCTCGTCTCCGCCGTCTCTTCGGCGAGGAAAATTGATTCAAAAAGAGCCATTTTTAGGTGAGATTATTTTTTAAGGTTATGTGTTTTTGATTACGAGAGCTAGAGTTGTTATGTGTCGTTAACAAGAAACGAAGATTTTTTTTTTTTGATTGTTTGAGCTGATTGACTTGGTTGATTCAGATATGGACTAAACTGAAACCAAATTTAGCTTAATCCGTTGAGTGCTTTTGAGTATTTCGGGATTCTAATTCTAATTGATAGTTTCATCTTCGAGGATTTGGAAATTATTCGGAGTTCATGGTATGCGTGTTGTGTTCCTGATTATCATGTCTGTTGTTTTAATTTGGGGATAGGGTTTTCTGGGAAAAGAAACTGGCCGCGAATTTGTTTGTTTGTGAGATAAGTAATTCGTTTGTTACTGAGCTTTTTCACTTCTTTGGAATTTCATTAGGAGAGAATATGCATATGCAACAATCAGGATTTTCTGGATTTAGAGTTATTTCACACTTGTCTTGATTTTCTCATTAAAATTTTAGTTTGAGGCATTGATACTTCTCCAAACCCTTACTCAACCATTGTTTGAAGTTTGATTTGTGGATGGCAACCTGGAAATAAAAAGAATTGAGTGAATTTGTTTGCTGATTGGATCACTTCTTGCTATGGTCAATCTTGGATTTGAGTTTCTTATTTGTTTTGTTTGTGATGTGATTTTAGAGTTTCTGTTACTTTTTTAGGAGTTATTGTAATTTTAATTTCTGATTTGAGTTTCTTATTCTGGATGTTTGTCTTTGTTGTCCAAAACTCTAGGAACCATGTTAGCTTTGCTTAGATATTTAACATAGGTCTGCAAACACCTAGTTTGTAGGTTTTGTTTGGGTGACCAAAGCTTGTAAATGGGAAGTGTAGGTTCATTTTTTTATGTTGAGCAAGAATCACATTCGCACGCAACCATGGCTTTACACGGGGGGTTGATTTAATGAACTAAAACTTCCATATGGTGGTATGAATATGATATCTAGCCTGGATTCATCTTTCTGTGCTTCTTACTACCCCCTGACCAAACTTAAGGTTGGCTACTATAATGAGTTGAAAGCCATTGCCTCTACTCGACTCTAGTTGGGCTAGCGCCGCTAGGCCATTAAATCACTCTTCAGAGTGGCGGGTCCCATTAATGAATCTGTGAGTACTTTTGTTGGTTTTCATTAATATAATTTTTTGTAATATCTATTTTGATTGAGTACTCTTGTTGGTTTTTGTGATGATAATTTGTTGTAATATCTATTTTGATTGAGTTTTTTTTCTACACACGTAGTATTTTTCTGTCAAAATGATGGAAGGGATTGTTGCAACTTCATATTCGCTCAGTGATAAGTTCTACATTGACCCAAGCAAGCTCTTGCCCCTTGCAAGATTTCTTTCGCAACCAAAGTATGTTTTCTGTCCCTATTATTTTAGACACGATGATTTGTCTTACTTAGTTGCATTAGGAATCTACTATGTTGTTCAAAGCGTCTTGTGTCCCATAGGTATTAAAGTTTCACAAGATTTCTGGATGTTTCCTAAAGTGACTTCTATGAGAAATCATGGAGGATTAGACGCCACTAAGAAAAGCTTGTTTGCTTTGCTTTTCTCCATATGATTGTGTTGTGTATGATGTGGTCATTATTTTTTAGAAACCTCTTTAGTAGAGGATAATATTGACTTACCAGGGTAAACAATATTTCTCTCTCCACCTAAATATGGGATTTAGACCTGATACAGGAATGTGAATAATTGATAAGTGCTTATTATTGGCTGACTGGAATCCCGGGCAAATGTCAGCTTGCTTGCTTTGGGTAAACCATGCAATCACCAAAGACTTTCCTGATGTTGTGTTTAGTGTCATTAGGCCACTTGGAGCTCCACTTGCTAGTGCTGAAGCTTCATTTTGTAGTGCCTTCATAATCTTGAATTTTTGACTTTATTACTATTGTATTTACATTCATGAACTGAATACCATTATAATAATATCGGTTTGATATTATTAAAATGCACGTATAATAATAACATTGAACATAAAAATGATAATGCAAAATATTATTGAATCTTATAACATGTAATGTTATTGTACAAAAAGTTAAACAAGAAATTAAATTTGGTTTTATTGCTTGTAAATAGGATGCGTGTGTGTATATTTAGGTGAGAGTTTTGGGAAAGCATTTTGTTAACAGACGAAAATCTCCACCATAAAACGAAATCGCCCTGAGATTAAAGAAAGAGCGAAGGGAAGAAGGGCGATGGAACAAGGACATGTTTTACAGAGGTGATTATTACTTCCTATTTTTTCACTTTAATTCATGACATATTGGGAAATCTTCTATTCTTGCAGAATACAAATGACAAGGACAACATAGCTATTGTTCGTTGAGTTAATGAAGTAGTATGGTATTTCTCTTTTCTGTAAATTAATACATTCTTGTTTCTACTTTTAGCTTAGAATTTTTTCCCCAGATTTTTTACTTCAGTGAAAGCAATATGAATCATATCTTTTATTTCAGTTTTATGCCCTGATGGGTTTAATTTGGTGGGTTAATTTGTTTTATTTGTGAGTTTTGCTAGTGGGTAAGATTGCTTTGAGACTTGAAAGTTAAAACAATCATGATGTAAAATATTCTATTAACAGTGTCTCGATGTTCTCTATGTCAGACATGAACTTGGAGATAGTTTTTTACCTGATGAAGTTTTGCCATGTTCTGATTGATACTTGTTGAAACCTTTGGGGGATATGGCACCTGTCATCTGATGTGCTTTGAGGTGCAGCATGAATGCTATGGAAGCAGTATTTGATATATTGAGATCTAACATGTTTATCTCATCTATTTTTATGGCAATTACCTGGAATGTTACATTCTAGTACATTTTGAGCTTTGAACTTTTAGTTTCCAGGAATTCCATAATGAACAACTATCTTGTCATCTTGATTTGCTTCCTGCATTTGGAAACAGTATTAGATCATGTCATCTGATAAACTTCATCTGGTTCATGAGATCCTTTTATTTCAGTTTTATGTCCGTCTATATATATATATATGTGTGTGTGTGTGTGTGTGTGTGTGTTATTGATTTGTTTGTTTTGGTGATTATGTAGCGGTATGAAAGATACAACTTGTTATTATGGATGCCATTTGGTTTTTTATATGCATGCTCTTAGGTTGTTGGTATGGTTATTGTCAATAAGTGTTTTATGTGACAAAAATTAGATTAGGGTTATATTTTGTATTTTTATTTGGATGTATTTAATGTTTTTATTTATGAAGATATCGATTTTTTTTGGAAGTCCATCTAATTCTTAACATTTGGTTTATAATTTCAGATTTTGTGCCAGATATCATATTGTTGGGGGATTGTTGCAGGCTTCTCAACAAGTATCATGAATTTTGGTGGGGGCATGACATTTTGATGGGACTTTAAGAGTAGTTTTTGAAATATATATATGTTAATTTAAAGATTGTCTATGGAGTTTTTGTATTCATCATGTGATACTGTTGAATTGATTAATACGATTAATCTATTATATTGCGAATTTTATATAAATGTAATTTTTTAGTTTTTTATTTCATTGAGTTGGTATATATATATATATATTATGATTAATTTAATTACAAAAAATAAGAAATATAATTGTGAAATAATACGATTTTTAAATTTTAAAAGATATTGACGGATATTGATACTATAGTAACAATAATTACTGACACTAAAAATCAAATATATGCGATATACTGATACTGCAGTAACAAAATTTACTGACACTATAGTATCACTAAATACTGATGATATAGTGTCAATAATTTACTGACACTAAAATAGTGTGAGAGATTACTGATACAATAGTGTCAATAATTTTCTGATACTACAGTATTAACGTTTACTGACACTAAGAATCACTGACACTAGAAACTAGTGTCAGTGATTTCTGGCTGCGGCAACACTGACACATTTATATAGTGTCAGTAAAACCCTTTACTGACACTAATTTAGTATCAGTAAAAGCCTTTTTTCTTGTAGTGGTGTCCGCTTAATTCTTTATCATTCTCGATTTTAATGTAACATTTCAGTCACCTCGACATGATCCCGATGATCATTTTCAACATGTGAGGCGTACTATATAATATAAAATCAAATATGAGTGCGATCGTATTTTTGAAATCGTTTTTTGAAAACCCGGCGAATTATTTACATTTTCAGTACACGATTATTTTTTTATTGCGTTATTGATAATCCTTAGTATTTTGGCCATATCTTGAGTTACTGATGTCCGTTTTCGGTGATCTTTATATCGTCAAAAAGCCTGAAACGAATATTTACAACTTTCATGTTGAACATTATTCCAAATTTTTACCAGAATTTAGTCAAGAAATATATCCTTTTACCTGTCCAGAATAGTGATGTGTATAGCGTAGCAATTTTGGCATGTGATACAAATAAATTATTATTTTATTCTAAAAATCTTTTAATTGTGATCTAAAAGGGAAAATTGATCATCCCCCTCCCTGCCACAGCCTGCCACGCCCCCCTCCATTGTCCCCTTGCTAACTTACCAAATTGCCCTTATCATTATTTGCAATGACTCTTCTTCCTTTTTTTTTTTTTTTGGAAAGTTACAAATATTATACACATTACAAAATTTATATATTTATATATATTTATTTAAAAATAATTATATACTAATTATAACACCATTTGTCATTTTAATAATTATTTTTTATTTTATAATTTTTTGATTATTTGATTTTTGTTAATAAATATTACAGTTTTCGTATCTATTCATTTATTTTTTTGGATTCATTTTTAATTTAATTAATACTACTTATATATTAAAATAATATAATTTAACCAAATAAAATTAAATTATAAAATAAATTTTTTGATAGTCTATTTGTTTAACAAATCTAATATATTTATTAAAAAAATTAAAAAATTACTTTATTAAAAGTAGTGTTGATTGTGATTCTGATTTTATATATTCCTTATTAAAAATTGTTTGTCTTATTTAATTTCAAAATGGTTTGAAAAAAGCAGCCAATTTATGTTTTTATATTTTTAAGTGTAAGTTTTTATGTTGTTATTTGTACTATTTTTTAAATATATAAGTTTTTATTTTGAGAACATTTTTATAATACATAAGTAGTGTTAAATAAATTAAAAAAGAATCATAAAAATTAAATGAATAAATGAACACCAAATAAATAATAATAAATATGAAATTTGTAATATTTATTAAAAAATAAAAAAATATATAAAGTTAAAAAAATATAAATTTTTTAAAAAATTATAAAATAAAAAATTTAATTAATAAATTAAAATAAGTACATATGTTATTTTTATATTTTATATATATAAATATATAAAAAGTGGGATATATTTTGTTTATTTGGGGAATTGAATTTTTGAGAAAGATGAGGAATAAAAAATTATAAATTATAAAATAAAAAATTTAATTAATAAAATAAAATAAATATATATGTTAATTTTATATATATATCAATAAATAAAAAAAAATTGGATATATATAGTTTATTTGAAAATGAAATTTTAGTAAAAGGATTGGGGCATTTAAGGATTCGTAGTGGAGACAAAAAAGTTAAATATGACGAGAGAGGGAAGATAAGCCCTCTATAAAAGGGATTAAGCAGTAATTATCTTCTTCTCCTTCAGTCACATTCACGAAATTTCCGGTGCTCCTTACCCACGAAAGTTTTATTTCCATTTTCCTTGCAAATTGATCAAGGAAAGAGACATTGATGGATTCTACAAGCATTTCTCAGCCATTGTAAGTTTCTTCCTCATTCTTCTCTGTCTATTTGAAGTTTTCTTGCATAAAAATTTCATCCCCAAATTTGTAGCTTGCATACCCAAGTTTGGGTTTGAATCAAATGACATTGTTAAGCTTAATAGAGTGAGTATTCATGCCTTCAGTGACATTATAGCATGGATTAGGCATGCGATTCTTTGAAATTTTTAATTTTTACATTTGGGTCATGCCTTGGCCGAATTTTGAGTTAAATGGAGAGCTTGATTTGATAGTTTGGTTGTGTTGTAATCCATGTGTGTGATGTTATATTATGGTTTGTATGCTAGTTTGGATTTATTATTCAAGTTTGGAAATGAGTTTGGTCGAATATAGGGGTGGCAATTTGGGTCAGGATTCGTTTATTCGTTCGATTCGATTCGTTTTAAAGCGAATATGGGTTTGAAAAATTGGATTCGTTTAATAAATGGGTCAATTCGATTCGATTCGTTTAATAAACGAATCGAATCCGAATTTGAGCTCTTCAATTCGTTTATTCGTTTATAATTCGTTTATTAAACGAATCATAAACGAATCGAATTCGAATCCAATTCGTTTAGTATCCGTTTAATTATATTACAAATTTACCCTTAATTTTACTTATTATATTTGTTAAAAACGAAGAGTAATTTAATAATTTCGTATGTTTAACTGAAGTATATAAACCTAAAACTAAAACCTAAACCTAAAATCTAAACCTAACTCTCAAGTCTCACCTCACATCCTCACAGCTCACTCTAAGTCTCTCACGCCGGCGGCCTCAGCACTCAATCACTCTCAAATCTCAATCAGCAGGCAACAACTCATTATAGCAGGTAATCTTTCTTCGCCAATGCTTTTGTTTATTCATGATTGCTCTCCACTTATGTGTTCACAAAATCATCAATCTCTGACCGTTTGAAGCCGGTGTTGATGCCACCAATGATTCAACTGAATCTTGAGTCGTTGATTCAACAACCATTTTTTTTTTAACTTCTCCCTTGTTGACTCTCTGGGAAAATTGATCAACAAACGAAAATAATAAAAAAGCAAAACTGGAATTGAAATGAAATTGTTTCCATTGATAGAGACTAAAATTAAACGCAGCTGCCGATCAATACAGAAAAAATGAAATGAAAATAAATAATAAGTAAATACTGGGTTTTGGCCTTCTTGGCCTTTCTGTGTTCATTTTTTTTTGTTCATTTTATACATAGTTTTGATTATTCTATCTGGGTTTGATTATTGGTTTGGATTTTTGATTTGTTTGATGTATATGACTCATGTTTATGATTCATTTTATTTTATTTGCAGGATTTTCATCCCGGGTGATAATGAAAAAGAAGTTTGCGTTTACCGTCTCAACTTGTATTCGAGATTTTGTCAAAATTTGTTTTGAAGATTTTAAGTGTTATTATGCAATTGATTTGTAATTTGAAATTTGGAGTTTATTGTAAGGATTTTAAGACTATAACAATGAATATGTTATTGAATATGTGATGTTTAGATTTTGTATTTTATTTTGATTAAACGAATCGAATACGAATATTCGATTATTAAACGAATACAAAATTCTTTGATATAAACGAATCAGATGCGAATAATAAACGAATCGGATGCGAATAGTAAACGAATCGGATGCGAATAGGAAACGAATAATAAATTCAGATTCGATTCGTTTGATTTATGTAAACGAATAAACGAATCGAATACGAATATTCGTTTATTAAACGAATCGAATCCGAATCCTAATATCAGGATTCGTTTAATAAACGAATCGAATTCGAATTTAGTGCATTATAATTCGATTCGTTGATTCGTTTTGCCACCCCTAGTCGAATATGGGGGGGATGAAATGGAGGTTTAATTTTATGGTTGGATTATGTTTTAGTCAATGTGTATGGTGCTTGAGTGAAGATCTAATTGTTGTGTTGTTGGAATAATTAAGAATGGAAAGTTTGAATTATGGGCGTGAGCATGCTTTCGTTGTGGTAAGGTAAGGTTGTTGAGAATGGTGATATTTAGCATGAATTATGTGTGAGGCTTATGTGGTATTGGTGGTATGTGAGTTGTTGTGAGGTTGTTTTGTGGCATGAAAATAATTTTGTAGGGGGTGGTCGAGAGTTCATTTGGTGGCAATGATAGTGATGTTGCATTTTGATAACATTATAGTAAGGTGATTAATGCATGGTGATGGTGATAATTGCGTGTGTGTGGCCATGAGCTTATATGTTTGTATTGTGTGTGAATAGCCGTGAATTTAGTTGATGAGGGAATTGAAAGGGTATGTAGTAGCCATGACTTTTATATGGTGTAAGTGTGATGATTGTCATGAAATATTAACTTGTTAAGAAATGGGAAGCATGGAACATGAGGATTTTTTTTCTATTGTGGTGCAATAGACATTCATGGTATATATAACATCATCTTGTTGAGTGTTAACCGAGTTTATGATAGGAGCCACTTAAGTATAATTTTGATTCTTTTGTGGCCAATGCCATGGCACGTATAATGATCAATAGTATAGATGTTAAGATAGAATAACATTATAATTTGATAGTTGCAATGACCTTAAATCTGATTGTCAGTTTAATCTCATGTATTTTACATGCGCATGTTTAAGTTGAAATTCTTTCATTTTTGTAACCAAACTTCCTACAGGTTTATATACGCTTGTAGATACAATATGCAAGATCCTCCACCCAGCACCATGGGATTCCTCGAGTAATAGACTCGGCTTCAATTTGTGAGTGGATACTTATGTCTTTGTTAATTATGATATTTTTTTTATATTTTTGATATTTTGATACTTTGATTTTGTGACTTTAAAATTGTTTTGACGAAAAGATTCGGATAACTCATTTTTGACTATATGTAATGATGATAGGTTTCGTCTCGACGTTTGATATATATTTTAATGTTTTATGATATTTTATTATGTTTCCACTAAGACATTTGTTTAATGACATATTTATGCCTCAGTGTTTGATTCATGTTTTCATATTATATGATTTATCATTATGTTTCCGCAGAGATGCTTGATGATATATTTCCGTCACGGAGCCTGATGACAGTTTTAGATTTAAAACCTATGTGACACTTGTTCTGGGGTCTTGATCATCAGAAAATGGTTGAACCACTACCCTCTGTCGGCATTGTCATGTTTATACATTGTCTGGTCTGGTGCCCGCGATCCAGACAATGGAAACCTATTGGTTTCGATGTGGTTATCCGAAAAGACGAGTATGCGATTTTGATTTCTAATTCTGTTTTTATTTTGGATTTTATGGATTTATACATATTTCATTTCATTTGATTCTACCCTTGCAGTATCTATTCACCAGGTCTTTCAAAAGATCTGACCCCCCCCCCCCCCCCCCACAGTTTTAGCTTTGGATGTAGGTTACTGAAAGATTCTCAATTTTCATACGCTCAGGTCGGAGAACATGGGTACCAGTTGTAGTCATAGAGATACACATACTAAGGGTCCCCGTATTTGCATTGTTGTAGGCCATGAGATCGAGTATTTGAGTCATGAGTAAATCATTGGCGTATAAAGATAACATGTTAACATATTGTGTATATGTGTATGTGTGTGTTGTGCTGAAATGTGTGAATATTTATGTTATTTATGCATGATACCAGGTTTATTTGTTAAGAATATGGTGATATATATATATATATATAATGGATGAATCCATTCATGAGTGTCAATGTATAATGCATATTGAATAACAGGTTCTGCATTTGCATGTCAGAGGCTTAAGAGATGATTATGCCATCCACTACTGATCACGTCCCAGATATACATGGATCTGAAATTTAATCTTTGCATGAGTATGTGTTATTGAGGTTCTTAATTTTTGGCCACCAAGATTCATCTTCTTGGTTGCTATTTGTGAATACAAAACCTAACACATTGGTATCATAGCCTTGTTGATTGTTCTTGGTTATGGCAGCGGCAAAGATTGATCTAGAGAAGTCACCAGTGATGGTGATTTTACTCTGTGGAAGTTGAAGATGTGTCCCTTATTAATTCATCAAAGGTTAGAGTATGATGTTGTTGGAGGCAAAGAAGATTTCAAGGATCCTTCAAGTTCCCTCTTAAATGAATAGAAAACATATTTCTTAAAAAAGCACATAGGACTTTAATACTCAGTCTAAGTGATTGTAGACAATGCATTTTTACGCATAACCTAATGATTAGTGTCTTGTGAGGACTCATCTGAAAACTTGGAAAGTTACAAGGATGAATACCATAAGGGAAGGGAACTCTAGAAAATATACCTTGAAGATCCACGATCCGACCGGATATACCTCAAAAACCCAAAATTCGGCCGGATATATCCTGTTTTTAATAAACATGCTGATAATCAATCCCTGGAATCACATATCAGATTGATATCTAGCTGTATATGGAATTAAAATTACATGTCCAGCCGAACATAGAATTTGAATTTCATATCCGGCCAGATATGTGTAGATTTTTCATTGATCATGTAAATCTCCAGTTACTGAAATTACAAGTATGGTATATCCTGCTGGATATATGTCCTAATATATACATTCAGTCGGATATGTCACGAGCTGTAACTGACGTATCAGATTGGCAATCTCTAGAGAAGGAGTGGGGATTTTGTCCTCTCATTCCATTCTCAGTCCCTTCTTTTGCTATAAAAGGGGGCTTCCTCCTTCACATAATTCATCCAGAAATTATCTACAGAAACTCTGCAAAACTGAAACCTTGAGATTTGTAGAGAATTTTGTGAGAGGAAACAACCAGCAGAATCCTTGGAGTTCCCATCCTTTCCGCAACGATCCAACATTCAGAGGCTTCTTTCTGAGCTTAACTACAGTAAAAGATACGACATGAGTGAACCTCCTTTCACTTTCAAATATTTGGAGGTTCTGTATTAATACAATATCATTGTTCGATCTAACATCACGTCCAGCCAGACATGCACATCATTACACACATATTCATCACGTAATTAACACATCCGGCCAGGCATCTCCGAAGCTAGGCCGGGAGGATATGCACTTATATTATTATATGCATGCAGTTGCTTTTATATCATGTTTTTATTCGCATTTAGGCATTATATTTTTTTTATGTTCTTGAGTGTTTGGTTGTATTATGCATGCTCTGTTTATTATCTGATTCGTGAATGACGTTCGATCGAATTTGTAATTTATCATGCCAAATTTGTCTTGTATCTAGTTGTATGATCTCATAGTGTATAAGATGGAAACTCGGCGTAATTTTCATAGCCGATTCTGAATGGAAAGTAATATGGTTCGCACTGGGGATACAACTCCATGTGTCATTAGGAGATGGCCATTTCATTATCGTTACCCAGAATGCATGTTTATTGTACATGTTATCATTGTCATATGTTTATGTGTTTTTGGTTCACGTTAACATCCGACCAGACTTCTAATAAGTCTGACCGAACATGAAAATTGATGATTACATCTGACAGACCATATCTATGTCCATCGGGCATCTTCGAGGCCGACTTCACCAAATACATGTTTTAATCTATTTAATTATTATTGTAATAGTTTATTTCTACAAATGAACTTTATTTCCAACATTTTACTATTTATCTTTGGGCCGTGTATGCGATTAAAATTGTAATTGCATGTGAACCACATTTTAGGACATGTATATACCTCTCTCGAACCTAAATATTATACTAGCATCAGTAAGAGACAGTTCCGAACCCAAAAGGGTTTAAGGTCAGTCATTGAGAGGGGCATAATATGACCTTGAATCATTCCTGATATCTCATACCGGGTGGCGACTCCATTATTCTCCAGTTAGTCCTCATGTGGGGGTCTCCGTACTCTCTACGAGTTGCGAGCCCAACAGTGTATTGGTCACAAACGTCATAGGCATACTGGTAAAACTTGTTGCGCTCCTACAGATGGCGACTCCACTGGGGATAGAAAATCAACCCCCAAAAAATGCCTTGCAATATTAATGGCAAGATTGGGGTTAACCATGTCTTCATCTTTTGCATATCATTTTTAACATCGATGGTGTTGCATATCAAGAAATCGCTTCCACTCAAGGCGGTGGATTGGTACATGATGATAACCATTACTTATTAGCACGTACCCTTAGGCATAAAAGTTTGGTCACTTGGTCGATTGAACCCTTGGGTGTGAAGACCTAGTTGTGGACAATATTTTATACCTTTAGATATAAAAAAAGGTCGTTCAGTTTGTCAATTGAACCCTTAAGTGGGAAAACCTAGTTTTGAACAACCCTTCGTCGATAAGAGCCTAAGCCTTACCCTTATAAGCCCACATGAAAAGCTCATCGTTGTTATCCTATAGAAGCCTCTCTTATGCTTGTGTTTGGGCCCCCAATCATTTGAAATGGTTCGAACCTTTTACTATGGGTTGTAAACTTGTTGGGCCTTTTCAACTATGACAAGTTTGCATTTTCATGATAATTGGGCAAAATACTTTGAAATGACAATGAGCCACCATGTATGAAAACCTTGTTGGGCCTAGAATGTTTAGTTATAATCTGAATGTACCAATCATGAGTCTGATACCCGTACTGGCTTTTATCCACCACCTTGTTTTGGCCCAATTGGATGTTCTTAAACATTTTAAGCCCATCCCAAATAACCGTGATTACCAAGGGTCCAATTGGTCGCTTTAAGACAATGGCACGATCCCAATATTTGGCTTAGTTATTTTGTAAATGAGCGGCCTTTGTCTTTTAACGATGGAACGGAACTAAGGTATCCAAGCCTTACCTTTTCTTAGCATATGAGATAATGAGTTTATGTACCCTCATTTGGTACATAAGTTAAGCCAAACCTATGACAAATATTGGACTTACCACGTGTGTGTGGGAGGAATAAGGTTGGAAGGGTATATGTTGATTTGTGAACAAAATATGCATTTCATGCATCTTATGCATCGCATGCTTACATGTATCATGATAACACTTTTGGTTGCAACCATCGTAGTGTGTAGTGGGTAAGGGTGTTCACGGGTCAGGTCGGGTCGGGTTTTTTTAAATTTTGTGAGATTCGATCAAGTCAGGTCACTCGAATCGAGAAATCCGAATCCGAAATTTGAGAGGTGAAACCCGATCGGGTCAGGTCGTCGGGTCAATTTTTTTTAATGATATAATTATTTTGAAATATAAATACTAGTTATTTTATCTCCCAAAAAAATTATCATATATATAAATTTTCAAGATAACAAAAGTAATAAACAAATGAAATAAAAAAAACTTTAAAACAATAATAAAATTTTAAGAAAAATAATAAAATTTTTAGAAAAATAATAAAATTTTTAGAAAAATAATAAAAATCTAATAGGGTCGGGTCAGGTCGGGTTTTAATATCAAATCCTAACTTGAAAAATCATTTTTTAAACCCGCGCAGGTCGGGTCGCGGGTTGACCCGAAAATTTGTATACCCCTAGTAGTGGGTTAGATAGCAAGGCAGACTATCCAAGAAGCTGTTAGCAAGCTCAGAAATGGCCAGCAGTGACAGTTCATGTATAGACTAGTTGGAAACCACTATAAACAAAATGACAGAACAACTGCAGAATATAACCAATACTATTACCAACTTGACGGCAATTCAAACAACATAGGCTAAAACTAGTGAAATGAGGTGTGAGGAGCCTAAAAATATGACAACTAAAGAAATCCTTGTCTTAGACGATGATGAGGACCTATCAGAATACGTTGCAGACAGAATGGCCAAATCCCAAGCTGAGGCCGAACTTCAAAAATTAAAGGAGCAAATAGGGTCAGTCACCCAGAAAGTGAAAGGTAAACACGAAGACCTCATGGACTACAATTCCATGGCCTTTGAAGAACAACTCCCTATTGAGTTCAAAATGGCTGATATGACCAAATTTGATGGGAATGGAGACCTTAAAGTACACATTCGTCAGTATATGCCTATAATGAGTGCCACTGGCATGTCCGGGCTCCAGGTTCTGAAATTATTTTGGATGTCTCTCAAAGCAGCACCGGTGGTATGATATCACAACCTAGAAAAGAAAATGAAATGTGATTGGAAGACACTAGCGGAGGTCTTCCTCAATCAATATGTCACAGACATGAAACTGAATCTATCACTTTGGAACTTGGAAAAAACCAATCAAAAGCCAGTAGAAAGCTTTAAAGAATACTTGGATCGTTGGAGAAGCCAATTACTGAAGATGCAGACAAGGCCCTCAGAAAAAGACCAAATCAAGATGATCATCAAGGGTACCAGACCATCCATCTACAACAAATTGAAGAGGATGACCTATATGATATCTAATTTTCAGTAGTTGAATAAGACTGTCATGGAAATAGAAGAATTGGAAACAGAGAACAAAAAGCTCTACAGTCATGGGCAATTTAAGAAGAATAATAGAGGAGGCTCAAATACTTCAGGAAATGGAACAGCCGAAGTGAACACTATCCAGAAGCGAATCTATGACATGTGAAGACCGCTAGACCAAGTATTTGAAGAACTGGAAGCAGAGTCTCTTGAAGCCGTTAGACCCACAACTGATGATAAAATATGGCAACCCAGCCTACTACTGTGCATTTTATCAGGCCATGAGACTGAAACATGCACTTGCCTGAAACATGAGATTCAAGACTTGATTGATATAAGCAAGATACCTAATTCTGAGGGATACCACTCTTATGCATGATTGTTGCATCGCATCTTTCTTTTCTTATCACGTAGTGATAATTTTCATGTTCAATGATATAAATTCGGTTTCTGAAAGAATGCATTGTCTCTTGAAAAATGAGCATGTCTAAATTATTAATGCAGTTTTTAAACTTTGGAATCACAAGCAGAATGCCATCCAAAATATTGTGCACTAAAACTAGCACTTAGAATTGCGTTTCCTACTTAGAAAGAATTCATGCTAGCATGACTTATGGAGATGGTCAAAGCACTCGAAATTCATTTGACTCTTTTCTAAAGCCGAGGCTGAGATGACACTAACTTAAGGAGATGACTCACAAAAAAAAAATATGAGAAAGAAAAAGAAAAGGAAAAAAAAAAGAAAAAATGGTGAGTCCCATGAAACCTACTCCTTTGTTTGAGTTACTTAGTAACCAGGAGTATAGTGAACCCTACAAATACTTTTATGTGAAATAACAACTCAAATAGTGTGTATGCAAAACAACCTGAGTTGGTAAAATTGTTGAGTAACCAGGGGCTCGCATAACAAGTGTGAAGTCTGTTGGACAATTATGACCCATATCATCACTATTTATACAGAACATGGCATTGTTGTACAAATTAACTATGTGACAAAGGAAATTGCTCTTTTATCATTTGTAATTGGATTACCAGAATTTTTAAATGATAAAAGTCCATATGATTAGTACCAGATTAATAAGATATGAGACAGTATTAATTCATGTAAGGTTTAATCATTAAATATCTCTAGTCGTAGTATTATCGAGACTGGACATCGATAATGTGGAATATGCTAGTATTACACTTGTGCGTGTTATGGAAGCGTAACGGCATAGTTCTCATATATTTGGGTATTGGATACTCATGCAAGTGTAATAGGAGGTTATGTTTACCGATGGTACGAAAACAGCTTCGCTCTGGATAGACCCCTCGAAATCCCATTGGTAGTATGACTATGTGTCTATGGGAATCCGAATCAGGGTAGGTGTATTTGGTCTTAAACTGAGACTTGCATCGCTAATACTTGCGAGAATCAGTATACTTTGGTTTTGGTCGTCCGAGGCTTTAACAGGTTCTGTGTACGCCTCTTCTGGGTATTCTGAGAATCGTAGTGTATTGGATGTGATGTCAAGATGGAAGTATCACTTCAGTCATATGAAGATGTTGATCACGCAGGATACGGAACTGGTACTCTTGTATGCTGCAGCTATCGGGATAATATGATAAGGTCATGATTATCCGATTATAGAGACTAGTTACCAGAGATCCAATATATGCTTCGTACGGGGCATACACAATTCCAGCCCCAGGCCTAGCATGTGACATTCCGATACTGGATCATAATACAAAATATTATCTATACTACGCCTGACAAAGATTACATATTCCTTTAAAGAATATTTCTGGAGAATTGGGTAGGTACGATGCTTTGCTAGAAGCCAACCATGTCTTGTAAATCGGTAAGAATGTGTTACCGGGTACGCACGTATTCGGATAGTCTGATGACCGTATTTACTACAACATATCCAGGGATCTCCTGGGTCGCTTCCCGAAGATTCACCGTTGAGATTTGAATCGAACAGAAAATTAATCTGGGATTAATTATGAAAGAGAAAATTAATCTGAGATTGATTATGGCAATGAATTAATCTGGGATTAATTAAAAGAGAAAGAATTAATCTGGGATTAATTGCGTCGAGAATTTATCTGGGATTAAATTCGTCGAGAAGAGAGAACGCGATTAATTTAGAATTAATCGGTAAAGTAAATTTAATAGTGAAATTAGATTTTACTATTTAATTTATTTAATTAGGCTAAAATAATATATCAGATATATTAATTGAAATTATATTTCAACGCGGAATTAAAATTGGATTTTAATTCAAGCGAACGAATTAATTTAGAATTAATTCGTAAGCGACTTACATAATAATATTACGAGGTATTATGATTTAAATTAAATTGGATTTAACTACGTCGCAACGGAAAATTCGTTTAATCGGATTAAACGAACCCGAGCCCGAAGTGTGTTGAGCAAGCCCACTTGAATTTTGAATTTAAAGTGGGGCCCACCAACTTACATCAAATGTCTTCACAAGATTGATGGTGGTAGTTGGAAGCATTTAATGAATCTTACACAACACACTTTTGACTTTTGGTTTTTTGAAAAAGTATATACACTTTTTGTAAAAAGAAATTGGTAATTTTTTTTGGAAAAACAAAATACAAAGTCTTCATCTCTCTCCCATTTTTCTCTCATGGCCGAAACATAGCTCCTTGGAGGAGAAAATTTTTTCTTTCAATTTTTGTTCAAGCTAGCACTTAAAGGAGTGGATCAAGGTGATAGGGAAACTCACCCAAGTGTTGGAAACACCCAAGAAGGACTTGGAGCTTCCACCGAAATGCATAAAAAGTTTTTAACTCATCCGATCAATGTGAGTATTTTCCGCAACTCTTTTGATTTTATTCACACACAAATCACTCTTAGACGATCTTGGCATGTTCTAGGAACACTTACATTGGTATCAGAGCCTCCTAAGTTTGATTTGGAATTCTAGGGTTCAAGACTTTAATTTGGAAATTTTGTGTTTGGAGCTTGATTTTCTTAAATTGAAGGTTTGGTTGAGTTTATATGATGTTGAATTGGATTTGTGCATCATTGATTTTGTGAAAAATTGATTAGATTAATTTTACCCAAATTCACATGCTTGGCCGAAAGTTACCCTAGGTTTCTCATGGTGGAATTTTTGAAATTTAAAAAATTGGATGTGTTAAATGGCATGATAGAAATATTGAATGTTGATTTAATTAGATTGAAATCAAATTGAATGATTTTGTATGCCTTTGTCGTGAGCCTTGATGCATGTTATAAGATTGATTTTGCTTCAATTTGTGTTGGACATGAATTGGAAATGTAGAGCATGATTAATTGAATTAATTAGTGTTTTAGAAGCATTAGATTAATTAATTAATTATGGTAATTACACTTGAATTGAATTAATTTGTAATTTGGAATAATGAGTTAATTTAATTTATTATATTTGGGCTTAATGGGCTTGGTTGGGCCAAGTTTGGTTTAGGATAATTGGTTGGATCCAATTAGGCCTAAAACCATTTCCATAAAGTCCAAATATGACAATTGGGCCTTTAAAATTTTAATTGGGCCTAATGGGCCTAAATTGATTTTTGGCATAGGGTGATTCCTAATTGGGCCTTGGCATCTTGGGTTTGACCCATAATTGCCAAAACCCATGCCTTAAGAATTAATTGAAAGCCCATTGGACTTTAATTGAATAGTATTGGATACTAATTGGGCCTTTGAGACCCGTTAAGATTGGATTTGGAATCCAAGTCTAAAAGACACTATTGAAAGTGTAATTATTTAATTTGGAATTAAATATTAATTAGTATTGGATACAATTTAAATTGGATTTAAAATTGTAGTTCGATATAATTCAAGAATACTTACTTTGAGTATTTATTCTTAAACGAGTTGGACTCACGCAAATCAAATCGTTGTTTGAACATTGGATGGTCACTAATCAAAGATTAATTAATTGGATTAGATTGATTGATAACATGCTTTGTGTGAATACTTGGATGTATGTATGAATAATGAATATCAGATGAATATTAGATGGGTGAGGGCAATTTTTGAAAATTGTTGTAATAAATTTAGAATTTATTAAATTGGACCTGCGTGTCCAGCCTATTATCTCTATTCTCATTGTATTTCTCTTCTCACCAATTCCCCTCAATGTAAATGAGGTTTCTTTAGAAGTATTATGTAATTGGGTAGAAGAATGAATAGTGCTAGCAGGAGAGATGAAATGGAGAGATTT
Organism: Zanthoxylum bungeanum; assembly: GCA_019454045.1. Classification (NCBI taxonomy): domain Eukaryota; kingdom Viridiplantae; phylum Streptophyta; class Magnoliopsida; order Sapindales; family Rutaceae; genus Zanthoxylum; species Zanthoxylum bungeanum. The sequence continues at coordinate 104,669 of SKCR01023469.1, read as the reverse complement.
GTTCTAGGAACAAAGTTTGTTGTATATCCATCCGAATATCATTATTATTTTATTTGCGCCTTATTATGCTTTTAGAATGCATGCTTAAGGGTGTATGATGAGACCTAATTAAAGATAATAAATTGGTTGCCAATTTACGCGAAAAACCCTCATTTTATATTAAGCGTTTTTCCTTCCATTGAGTGATTCTCTCTCAAGATCCAAGATTGGCATTGGTTTGTTAGCCAAAGTCAAGACCTTTGTCCATCGCGGATGTGTTTGAATCATGAAGGCTTTGTTCCATGTCGTACGCCTTGGGCAAGTTGTGATTTGTTGGCCAAAATCAAGGCCAGTTCTTGTTCATCGGCCTCGATTACGAAGCTTTCCCACTGTCAATGGGTCACGTTTAACTGGTTTCATTAAGCTTGTTGAGCCAAAGCCAAAGCTTAGTTGATTCAGAGGAAAAAGGTTAGGGAATATATCGGATATATTGGCATATATTGGATATATGTTTCGGACTTGGAGGTCCACCTACTAGATCTAGGAATTGGATGAGATCCAATTGATCTTAGAGATCTACCTAGTTAAGTTTCATACAATTTGTTGGCCAAAGTCAAGGTTGTGTGTTATTTAACGGGATCCTAACCCACTAGGAAACTATGTTTCCCGAGTACTCCACAGAGGGTTAGAGGCTTGCTGAAAAATAGTGGGAGGCAAGTATTAAATTTGCAATTTCATTTAGATACTTGCCAATACGCGCTCATTTCTTTTTCGTCAATAAAAAATTTATATGTATTAGTTGGACTAATATTCAATTGTTGTTTTAATTGAACAGTTGGACTGTATTCAAACTACTTCATTTATAGTTGATTATATAATTAGATTATAGTAATCAATATATTTGAATTTAACTAATTAAATAGTAGTTGATTATATAGTTAGACTATAGTAATCATTATATTCGATTGTACCTGAAATCGTTGATTGGATAGTTGGACTATTGGAATCAAGATAACTGAAAGATTAGCGTCAAATGACATAATCCTAGGTGAAAAATGTCTTTAACGACGTAAATTTTTCAAATTGTGAATAGAACCTCAGGATAGTCCTGGGAGCCAAGAAGTTACTTTATTTGATAGAGTGACATCTCGAGCCTGAGTCCGGAGTTGAGCAAATAGTGGAGCATGAGCTTTGGAAGACTTATGGTGATGATAACTTTAGTGCTCAATCCGTTATGCTTGCCGCAATGACTCCTTAATTTCTTCGTCAGAACTAAGGATTAGATCCTTATAGTATGATATTGAAATTAAAGGATCTTCATAGATCTATTCTTAGATCTTAGAAGTACTAATTGCAATAAGATAACTCTTGGAGAGTTAATGGCTATGCTCAAGGAGACAGAGCCAGAGCTTGCAAAAGGGCAAGAAGCGCAAGGCGCATCTACTTCGACATCCCAGAAGGCCAAGGCTTGGCCGAAGGCTTCTGGGGGTGTGAAGAAAAGGGGAAAAGGCAAAATCGTCACAGTCTTCTAGGAAGACAAATGACATATCCCAAGATGTCTGCCTAAATTATGGCAAACGGGGTCACTGGAAGTGTGACTGCCGTATGGACAAGGCATACATGAAGGAAGTGAAGATGGTCAAGGCTCCGGCTTCAGGTATGTTTGTTATAAACATGTCCACTGCTGGTTTTAAAATTGGATTTTAGATACTGGATGTGGAACATACATATGTATTGATGTGCTGGATCTGCTGATGAGCAGGATACTGACTTCAGGTAAGATGGACCTGCGAATCGGAAATAGGACATGAGTCGCTGTTTTGGCTGTGGGAACCTAAGTTTTGGAACTGCCATTTGGTCATGTACTTAACTTAGGAAACTATTATAATGTACCTAGTTTGACTAGAAACAATATCTCTATATCTAGTTTAACCCGTTGCGGGTATACCTTTATATTCTAGAACACTAAGTGTTTTGTTTATAAAGATGATATTGAGATAAGCACATTAGATGTGAAGAACAGAATTTATATTTAGAATATAAATGAATCTCAAACATATAATATGACAAACAAAAGCTCAAACTTTATAAATCTGTTGAGACTTAAAAGTGGCATTGTTGTCTATGACAGATTAACAAGATTCGTATATCCACACTTTCGAAGAGTGGATACTAGGACATATTTGATTCTAATTCAAATGATGTTTATGAATCTAGTTTATTAGGCAAAGTGCCTAGAACACATTTTACTAGGTAAAAGTGCAAGTGCCACCGATCTGTTAGCCATCGTTCATAGTGACGTAAGTGGGCCCATGTCTAGCTAGGCTAGAGGTGGATATGAATACTTCGTAACCTTTACGGATGTGGCATCGCGTTACGGTTATGTGTATCTTATGAAACACAAGTCAGGAACTTTTGAGTAATTCAAAGAGTTTCAACACAAAGTAAGAAAACAGACCGGTAAAAGTATTAAAAACATTACGGTTGGACCATAGTGTAAAATACTTAAAGATTTGAGTTTCAAGATTACTTGAAAGAGTATGGTATTCTTTCACAGTGGACTCCTCCCGGAACACCTCAATTTGACGGTGTGTCCGAACAGAGAAACCGAACTTTGTTGGACATGGTAAGGTTAATGATGAGTCGCTCTGAGCTACCAATTTCCTTCTATGGATAAGCATTAAACAGTGCAATACTTATTTTGAATAAGGTTCTATAAAAATCTGTTAGACAGACTTCATATTAGATATGAACAGGAAAGAAACCGGGTTTCTCATTCCTAAAGATTTGGGAATGCTTGGCATATGCTAAATGTTTGGATGGTACAAAACTAGAACCCAAATCGGATAAGTGCCTATTTGTAGGTTTTCCTAGGGAAACCAAAGTATAGTACTTATACAACTCACAAGAGAACAATGTAATTGTTGCTCTCCATGCGGTTTTCCTAAGAGGAATTCCTATATGCAGTGGTAAGTGGGAGGAAAGTAAAACTCGATGAAAATCGGAGTAATACTGTTCAAGCTACCGAGTCCTCACGGAACTGTTGGGTTTCTACTATAGTCCAGAGATCAATTCAAGCAATGAAATCATGTGCGAATACAACAAAGAAGCATGGAGGAATCATACTTACATAGATCGGTTTTGCGATGCGAGGAACAACAAAAACTATTTCCAAGCTCCTTGAACTCTCGGCTTTAGCCTATTTGTGTTCCTTGTGATTTTCGGTCAACTCCATGGATGGATCTCTAAGCTCCAAGCTTTGTGTTGTGATTCCATGCTCATATGTTTGTTTCCCTATCACCTTGGATGACTCTTCATGTACTAGCATTGGATAGATTTGCCACAAATCTTCCATTCATTATTGTAAAAATTCGGCAATGGTAGAATTTTGGAGAAGAAAATAGCTTCAAAGCCGAGAGAGGGAGAGAAGGGAAAATGGTTCCCAAAACCGTGAGTCTCAAAGAGAGAGAGAGAAAATGTGTTATGTATTTGGTTATTTTAATTTCCAAAATTCAAATACCAAAACAATTACCATTTTTCCAAAATTCAAAATTTTGGTACAACACATTAAAGTCTTCAACCACCTCCATCAATCACTCAAAAGTGACTAGTTGCCACATCACTCAAAGTGACTAGACATCACATCAATCAAAGTGACTAATGATATGACGCTTGATGTGACTTGTGGGCCGCACTTGAATTCGAAATGGGAGTTGGCCCGCAAAAATTCCCGGGCTCGGGTTCGCTAATTCCGAATTAACGAATTTTCCGTTGCGACGTAATTAAATCAAATTCAATTAAATAACTATCCCTAGCAAAATTACTATTCACGTTGCTAACGAATTAATTTTAAATTAACTCGTTCGCCCGAATTAAAATCTAATTTTAATTCTGCGTCGAAATCCAATTTCGTATAATATATCGAATATATTATTTTATCGATTAATTCCAAATTAATCGTTCTCTCTCTTTAAATAATATTTTATCCCAGATAAAATATCTCCGTAATTAATCCTAGATTAATTTTCTCTCTCTTATAATTAATCCCAGATTAATAAAGTGCGAGTCATACGTCATCGGTGAATCTTCGGGAAGCGACCCATGAGATCCCCGGATATATTGGCAGTAAATCCGGTCGTCGGACTATCCGAACACGTACGTACCTAGTACTACGTTTTTACCGATTTACAAGACATGGTTGGCTTCTAGCAAAGCACCGTGCATACCCAATTCTCCAGAAATATTCTTAAAGGAATATGTGATCTATATCAGGCGTAGTATACGTAGTATTGCGTATTACGATCCAACATCGGATGTCACGTGCAAGGCTTGGGGCTGGAATTGTGTCTGCCCCGTACGAAGCATATATCGAATCTCTGGTAACTAGTCTCTATAATCGGATAATCATGACCTAGTCATATTATCCCGATAGTTGCAGCATAAAAGAGCACCAGTTCCGTATCAAACGTGATCATCATCTCCACTATAACTGGAGTGATACTTCCATCTCGACATCACACCCAATACACTACGATTCTCAATATACCCTGAAGAGGCGTACACAAAACCTGTTAAAGCCCTGGACGACCAAAACCAAAGTATATTGATTGTCGCAAGTATTAGCGGTACAAGTCTCAGGTTAAGACCAAATACACCTACCCTGATTCGGACTTCCATAGACACATAGTCATACTACCAATGGAATTCCGAGGGGTCTATCCAGAGCGAAGCTGTTTCCATACCATCGGTTAACACAACCTCCTATTACACTTGCATGAGTATCCAATACCCAAATATATGAGAACTATGTCGTTATGCTCCCACAACACGCACAAGTGTAATACTAGTCTTTTACGCATTATCGATGTCAAATCTCGATAATACTCTGACTAGGGATATTTAATGATTAAATCTTCGTGGATTGATACTGTCTTATATCATCTCAATCCGTAACTAATCATAAGGACCTTTCATCATTTATACATCTAGGTAATCCAATTACAAATGATAAAAGGGCAATTTCCTTTGTCACATAGTTAATTTGTACAACAACACCATGATCTGTAAAAATAGTGATGCTATGAGTCATAATTGTCCAACAGGAACACAAACATTTACCCAAATTTTACCCTAATCAAATTTCATGCTCAAAATGGCTCTGAAACCATTGTTGGGTTTTCTATATAGTCCCGGGATCAATTCAAGCAATGAAATCATGTGCGAATACAACAAAGAAGCATGGCGAAATCATACTTACATAGATCGGTTTTGCGATGCGAGGAACAACAAAAACTATTTCCAAGCTCCTTGAACTCTCGGCTTTGGCCTCTTTGTGTTCCTTGTGATTTTCGGTCAACTCCATGGATGGATCTCCAAGCTCCAAGCTTTGTGTTGTGATTCCATGCTCATAAGTTTGTTTCCCTATCACCTTGGATGACTCTTCATGTGCTAGCATTGGATAGATTTGCCACAAATCTTCCATTCATTCTTGTAAAAATTCGGCAATGGCAGAATTTTGGATAAGAAAATGGCTTCAAAGCCGAGAGAGGGAGAGGAGGGAAAATGATTCCCAAAACCGTGAGTCTCAAAGAGAGAGAGAAAATGTGTTATGTATTTGGTTATTTTAATTTCCAAAATTCAAATACCAAAACAATTACCATTTTTCCAAAATTAAAAATTATTGTACAAGACATTAAAGTCTTCAACCACCTCCATCAATCACTCAAAAGTGACTAGTTGTCACATCACTCAAAGTGACTAAACATCACATCAATCAAAGTGACTAATGATTTGACGCTTGATGTGACTTGTGGGCCGCACTTGAATTCAAAATGGGAGTGGTCCCGCAAACACTCCCGGGTTCGGGTTCGCTAATTTTGAATTAACGAATTTTCCATTGCAACGTAATTAAATCAAATTTAATTAAATAATTATGCCTAGCAAAATTACTATTCACGTCGCAAGCGAATTAATTCTAAATTAACTCGTTCGCCCGAGTTAAAATCTAATTTTAATTCCGTGTCGAAATCCAATTTCGTATTATATATCGAATATATTATTTTATCGATTAATTCCAAATTAATCGTTCTGTCACTTTAAATATATTTTATCCCAGATAAAATATCTCCGTAATTAATCCCAGATTAATTTTCTCTCTCTTATAATTAATCCCAGATTAATAAAGTGCGAGTCATACGTCATCGGTGAATCTTTGGGAAGCGACCCATGAGATCTCCGGATATGTTGGCAGTAAATCCGGTCGTCGGACTATCCGAACACGTACGTACCTAGTACTACGTTTTTTACCGATTTACAAGACATGGTTGGCTTCTAGCAAAGCACCGTGCATACCCAATTCTCCAGAAATATTCTTAAAGGAATATGTGATCTATATCAGGTGTAGTATACGTAGTATTGCGTATTACTATCCAGCATCGGATGTCACGTACAAGGCTTGGGGCTGGAATTGTGTCTGCCCCGTACAAAGCACATATCAGATATCTGGTAACTAGTCTCTATAATTGGATAATCATGACCTTGTCATATTATCCCGATATCTGTAGCATAAAAGAGCATCAGTTCCGTATCCTACGTGATCATCATCTCCACTATGACTAGAGTGATACTTCCATCTCGACATCACACCCAATACACTACGATTCTCAATATACCCAGAAGAGGGGTACATAGAACCTGTTAAAGCCCTGGACGACCAAAACCAAAGTACATTTTCTTACGACTTATAGTCGTTATTATGGGTTTGGAAACTTGCAGTAGTGAACCCAGTCACTTCAAGTTCTCATTCTCCATAGTATAAGAAAGTATCTTTAGTTTCTCTAAGATACTTAAGGATGTTCTTAACATCAATCCAGTGACTATCACTTGGATTGGCCTGATTGTGACTTCATATGCTCAAAGCATATGAGACACCAGGTCGCGTACATTTATTTCAATGTACGAGTTCTCGGAGAGTGCCAACAACTTTTAGATCTATCCTAGTAGATCCTTATTCCTAGAATAAAGGTTGTTTCTCCCGAGTATTCTACGGAGAATTTTCATGAAAGCCAAGCTTTCATCGATTGTTTTATGGGAATATCATTTCCAAGAAATGACATATCATCATTGTTTAGGACATCACTGCCAGTGCGCTCCCATTAACCTCCTTATATACACAAGAATCTTTTTCGTTTTGAATTAAACCATATACCATTATGATTACATCAAAACGATAGTTCCAAGAACCCAATGTTTGCTTCAATCCATTTGGATCGAATTAACTTACAAACCTTGTTTGCTTGTTTTAGTATGACAAAATCGCCAGGATGTTGTAAACATCCTCCAAAAGGTTTATGTTAAGGAAACCGGTTTTGGCAATCAACTGCCCTATTTCATAAATGAAACATGCAACATCAGCAAGCATTATCCAAATGGATTTAACCATGGCAACGAATAAAAGGTTTCATCGTAATCGACATAATGTTGATAACGATACATTTTCGCTATAAGCCCAGCTTAGTACGTTGGTATGTTGCCTTCCATGTATGTCTTCCTTGAAGAATTATATAGTACCAATAGGCATAATACCTTTCGGTACAACAAATAGTGTCCAAACATAGTTTGTTTACATGGAATCCATTTCGGACATAATGGCACTTTGCCATAATTGAGAGTCGATACCTTCTATCACTTCCTCATACGTAGTCAGTTTATATTCCTCAATAAGATTGACATCTTTATAAGGTGAGATCAGAAACCCATACCTCCCAGGTTGTTTTCTGACTCTCTCCGACTTACGTGGTTCTTGTGTATTCAAAGATTATTGGTATAGTTTCATCCTTGATGAAATATTTATGTTCCATTAAGGAATCGGTGCCTGGAACAGTATTACTCCGATTTTCATCGAGTTTTACTTTCCTCCCACTTACCACTGCATATAGGTATTCCTCTTAGGAAAACCGCATGGTGAGCAATAATTAAATTGTTCTCTTGTGAGTTGTATAAGTACTATACTTTGGTTTCCCTAGGATAACCTACAATTTAGACACTTATCCAATTTGGGTTTTAGTTTGGTATCATCCAAACATATGCCTAGCATACCCAAATCATCAGGAATGAGAAAACCCAGTTTCTTTCCTGTTCATATCTAATATGAAATCTGTCAAACAAATTTTTATGGAACCTTATTCAAAATAAGTTTTGCATTGTTTAATACTTATCCCTTGAAGGAAAATGGTAGCTCAGAGCGACTCATGATTAACCTTATCATGTCCAACAAAATTCGGTTTCTCCGTTCGGACACACCGTCATAAAAACTGACGTGTTCCGGGAGGAGTCCTCATTGAAAGAATACTATACTCTTTCGAGTATTTTAGAAACTTATTGTTGAAGTATTTTCATCATGGTCTAACCGTGACGGTTTTAATACTTTAGCCGATCTGTCTATCAACTTCGTGTCAAAACTCTTTGAATTTATCAAAAGTTTCCGATTCGTGTTTCAAAAGAAACATATAACCATAACGCGATGCCACATCCGTAAAGGTTTCGAAGTATTTATATCCACCTCTAGCCTAGCTAGACATGGGCCCACTTACGTCACTATGAATGAGGGCTAACAGATCGGTGGCACTTGCACTTTTACCAAGTAAAAAGTGTTTTAGGCATTTTGCCTAATAAACTAGATTCGTAGACATTATTTGAATAGAATCAAATCCGTCCTAGTACCCACTCTTCGAAAGTGCGGATATACAAGTCTTGTTAATTGTGTCCCAGACAACAATGCCACTTTATAAGTCTCGACTGATTATTTCATTTTGAGCTATTTGTTTGTCATGTCATATGTTCAAGATTCATTTATATTCAAAATGTAAATACTGTTATTCACATATAATGTGTTTATCTCAATATCATCTTTATAAAATAAAACACTTTAGTGTTCTAGAATATAAAGGTATACCCGCAATGGGTTAAACCCTGATATAGAGATAATTTTTCTAGTCAAACTAGTTACATTATAACACTTTCCTAATTTAAGTACACACCCGAAGGGTAGTTCCTAAACTTAGGTTTCTACGGTTAAAACAGCGACTTTCGTCCCGTTTTCAATTCGCAGAGAAGATCTCAACTGAAGTCAGTATCCTGCTAATCAGCAGATTCTGCACACCAGTACATATCTATGTACCACATTTAGTATCTAAAATCCAATTTTAATACTGGCAGTGAACACGTTTATGAAAAACATATTTGAAGTCAGAGCCTTACACCGTCTTCAATTCCTTCATGTCTGCCTTGTCCATACGGCAGTCACGCTTCCAGTGACCCCGTTTGCCACAGTTAAAGCAGTCATCTTGGGATATGTCCTTTGTCTTCCCAGAATATTATAATGATTTTGCCTTTGCCCCTTTTCCACACCCCAGAAGCCTTTGGCCAAGCCTTGGCCTTCTAGAATGTCGAAATAAGATGCGCCTTGCACGTCTTGCCTTATGGAAAACTTTGGCTTTGTCTCCTTGAGCATAGCCATTAACTCTCCAAGAGTTTACTATTGCAATTTAGTACTTCTAAGATCTAAGGATAGATCTATGAAGATCCATCAATTTCATTATCATATATATAAGGATCTAATCCTTAGTTCTGACTAAGAAATTAAGGAGTCTTTGCGGCAAGCATAATGGATTAAGCACTAAAGTTATCATCATATGAATATTCCAAATATCATGTTCTACTATTTGCTCAACTCCGGGCTTAGGCTCGAGACGTCACTATATCAAATAAAGTAACTTTACGGTTCCCAGGACTATCTTGAGATTTTATTCCCAATTTGAAAATTAAAGCCGTTTAAAAACATTTTCTCCCAGGATTATGTTTTAAACACTAATCTTTCAGTTATCTTGATTCCAATAGTCCAACTATCGAATCAACGATTTCAGGTACTATTGATTATAATGATTACTATAGTCTAACTATATAATCAACTACAATTTAATTGGTTAAATTCAATTATATTGATTACTATAATCCAATTTTAAAATCAACTTTTAATTGAAATAGTTAGAATACAGTCAACTGTTTAATTAAAACAACATTAAATATTAGTCCAACTAATATATTAATTTATATTGACGAAAAATTTGAAATGAGTGCGTATTGGCAAATAACTAAACGAATATTGCAAATTTAATACTTGCCTCCACTATTTTTCGGCGAGCCTCTAACCCTCTGTGGAGTACTCGGAAACCTTGTTTCCTAGTGGGCTAAGATCCCGTTAAATAACACACAATCTTGACTTTGGCCAACAAATTGTATGATAATTAACTAGGTAGATCTCTAAGATCAATTGGATCCCATCCAATCCTAGATCCAGTAGGTGGACATCCAAGTCCGAAACATATATCTTTTATATGCCAATATATCCAATATATTCCCTAACCTTTTTCCTCTGAATCGACTAAGCCTTGGCTTTGGCACAACAAACTTAGTGATCCCAGTTAAGCGGAACCCATTGACCATGGAAAGCTTCGTAATCGATGTCGATGGACAAGAAGTGATCTTGACTTTGGCAAACAAATCACAACTTGGACAATACACCGATATGGAACAAAGCCTTCATGATTCAAACACATCCGCGACGGACAAAGGTATTGACTTTGGCCAACAAACCAATGCCAATCTTGGATCTTGAGTAAGAATCACTCAATGGAAGGAAAAATGCTTAATATTTTGTGAGGTTTTTTCGCGTAAATTGGCAACCAATTTATTATCTTTGTTAGGTCTCATCATCATACACCCTTAAACATGCATTCTAAAAACATAATAAGGCGCATATAAATAAAATAATAATGATATACGGATGGATATTTAAACACATTGTTCCTAGAACAAATCTTTCAATTTCCTCTCTCCCGCTAGCACAAGTATTACTTCTACCCAATTACATAACACTTCTAAAGAAACCTCATTTACATTGAGGGGAATAGGTGAGAAGAGAAATACACAGAGTCAAGAGGTAATAGGCTGGACACGCATGTCCAATTTAATAAATTCTAAATTTATTACAACAATTTCCAAAATTGCTCTCACCCATCTAATATCCATCCGATATACATTATTCATACATCGCATCCATGTATTCACACAAAGCATGTTATCAATCAATCTAATCCAATTAATTAATCTGAAAATTAATGACCATCCAATGTTCAATCAACGATTTGATTTTGCGCGAGTCCAGCTCGTTTTAAGAATAAGTACTCAAAGTACCAATTCTTGAATTATATTAAACTACAATATTAAATCCAATTTAATTTGTATTTAATATTAATTCTATATTTAATTCTAAATTAAATAATTACACTTTTTAATGTGCCTTTACGACTTAGATTCTAAATCTAATCGTTACGGGTCTCAAAGCCCAATTAACATCCAATGTTAGTTTAATTAAAGTCCAATGGGCTTTTAATTAATTTATTAAGGCATGGACTTTTGGTCAATATGGGTCAAACCCAAATACCAAAGCCCATTTAAGGAATCACCCTTATTTGCCAAGAAACCAATTTAGGCCCATTAGGCCCAATTAAAATTAAAGGTCCATTAGTTATATTTGGACTTTATGGATATGGTTTTGGGCACAATTGGATCCAACCAATTAGCCTAAACCAAACTTGGCCCAACCAAGCCCATTAAGCCCAATTACAACTTTACAAGCCCAATTCCAAATTTGGCCCAATTAATTAAATTACCAAAATTCCAAATTTCATAATTTAATTAACCTAAAGTGTATGCCATAATTAATTAACCAAATTAACATTTCCAAAACACTAATTTACTCAATTAATTATGCTTATCATCATCAACTTATGTCCAACACAATTGAATCAAAAAATCAATCATTTTCCATGTTTTACATGTCACGGCATTTGGGGATTTTTCATGTCCGATTCGATTTCAATCCAATTGAATCCTAAATCAACATTTCCCTAATGATTTCAACTCATCCAATGATCAAAATCAAAAAATTCCATGACATTAGGGCACCTCCAAGTTTCGGCCAAGCCTAAGATTTGGGGAAAAATTGATCCAATCCATTTTTCACAAAATTGATCACAAACAACTCCAAGTCATCCATATACAAGCATGCTCAAACAAGTAATTTAGTCAAAACATGCTCAAATCCAATTTACCCAAATTTTACCCTAATCAAATTTCATGCTCAAAATGGCTCTGATACTATTGCTGGGTTTATACTATAGTCCCGGGATCAATTCTAGCAATGAAATCATGTGCGAATACAACAAAGAAGCATGGTGAAATCATACTTACATATATCGGTTTTGCGATGCGAGGAACAACAAAAACTATTTCCAAGCTCCTTGAACTCTCGGCTTGGCCTCTTTGTGTCCTTGTGATTTTCGGTCAACTCCATGATGGATCTCCATGCTCCAAGCTTGTGTTGTGATTCCATGCTCATAAGTTTGTTTCCCTATCACCTTGGATGACTCTTCATGTGCTAGCATTGGATAGATTTGCCACAAATCTTCCATTCCTTCTTGTAAAAATGGCAACGGCAATGGCAGAATTTTGGATAAGAAAATGGCTTCAAAGCCGAGAGAGGGAGAGGAGGGAAAATGATTCCCAAAACCGTGAGTCTCAAAGAGAGAGAGAAAATGTGTTATGTATTTGGTTATTTTAATTTCCAAAATTCAAATACCAAAACAATTACCATTTTTCCAAAATTCAAAATTTTTGTACAAGACATTAAAGTCTTCAACCACCTCCATCAATCACTCAAAAGTGACTAGTTGTCACATCACTCAAAGTGACTAAACATCACATCAATCAAAGTGACTAATGATTTGACGCTTGATGTGACTTGTGGGCCGCACTTGAATTCGAAATGGGAGTGGTCCCGCAAACACTCCCGGGTTCGGGTTCGCTAATTTCGAATTAACGAATTTTCCATTGCGACGTAATTAAATCAAATTTAAATAAATAATTATGCATAGCAAAATTACTATTCACGTCGCAAGCGAATTAATTCTAAATTAACTCGTTCGCCCGAGTTAAAATCTAATTTTAATTCCGTGTCGAAATCCAATTTCGTATAATATATCGAATATATTATTTTATCGATTAATTCCAAATTAATCGTTCTCTCTCTTTAAATAATATTTTATCCCAGATAAAATATCTCCGTAATTAATCTCAGATTAATTTTCTCTCTCTTATAATTAATCCCAGATTAATAAATTGTGAGTCATACGTCATCGGTGAATCTTCGGGAAGCGACCCATGAGATCCCCGGATATGTTGGCAGTAAATCTGAACGTCGGACTATCCGAACACGTACGTACCTAGTACTACGTTTTTACCGATTTACAAGACATGGTTGGCTTCTAGCAAAGCACCGTGCCTACCCAATTCTCCAGAAATATTCTTAAAGGAATATGTGATCTATATCAGGTGTAGTATACGTAGTATTGCGTATTACGATCCAGCATCGGATGTCACGTGCAAGGCTTGGGGCTGGAATTGTGTCTGCCCCGTACGAAGCATATATCAGATCTCTGGTAACTAGTCTCTATAATCGGATAATCATGACCTAGTCATATTATCCCGATAGTTGCAGCATAAAAGAGCACCAGTTCCGTATCCAACGTGATCATCATCTCCACTATGACTGGAGTGATACTTCCATCTCGACATCACACCCAATACACTACGATTCTCAATATACCCAGAAGAGGCGTACACATAACCTATTAAAGCCCTGGACGACCAAAACCAAAGTTTATTGATTGTCGCAAGTATTAGCGGTGCAAGTCTCAGGTTGAGACCAAATACACCTACCCTGATTCGGACTTCCATAGACACATAGTCATACTACCAATGGAATTCCGAGGGGTCTATCCAGAGCGAAGCTGTTTCCGTACCATCGGTTAAACAACCTCCTATTACACTTGCATGAGTATCCAATACCCAAATATATGAGAACTATGTCGTTATGCTCCCACAACACGCACAAGTGTAATACTAGTCTTTTACGCATCATCGATGTATAATCTCGATAATACTCTGACTAGGGATATTTAATGATTAAACCTTCGTGGATTGATACTGTCTCATATCATCTCAATCCGTACTAATCATAAGACCTTTCATCATTTATACATCTAGGTAATCCAATTACAAATGATAAAAGGGCAATTTCCTTTGTCACATAGTTAATTTGTACAACAACACCATGATCTGTACAAATAGTGATGCTATGTGTCATAATTGTCCAACAGGAACACAAACATTCATCAGGGATGAAACTGTGTACCAATAATCTTCGAAATCAATAAACAAGAACCCGTAGGTCGGAAGAGAGTCAGAAAACAACCTGGGAGGTATGGGTTTCTGATCTCACCTCATGTAGATATCAATCTTATTGAGGAAGACGAACCGACTACGTATAAGGAAGTGATACAAGGTATCGACTCCTTTTATGGCAAAGTACCATGAAGTCCGAAATGGATTCCATGTATGCCAACTAAGTTTGGACACTGGTTGATGTACCAGAAGGCATTGTGCCTATTGGTACTAAATGTGTCTTCAAGGAAGACATACATGGATGACAATATACAAATGTACACAGCTAGGCTTGTACAGAAAAGGGTATCGTCAACGATATAGTGTCGACTACGATGAAATTTTTTCACCTGTTGCCATGATTAAGTCCATTTGGATAATGCTTGCTAATGCTGCATGTTTCATTTATGAAATATGGCACATGGACGTCAAAACCGCTTTCCTTAACGGAAACCTTTTGGAGGATGTTTATAACATCCTAACGGTTTTGTCGTGTCAAAACATGCAAATAAGGTTTGCAAGTTAAATCAATCTATTCATGGATTGAAGCAAGTTTTGCGTTCTTGGAACCAACGTTTTGATAAGATCATAATGGTATATGATTTCATTCAAAACGAATATGATTCTTGTGTATATAAGAAGGTTAGTAGGAGCGCACTGACAATGAATGTCCTATTTGTTGATGATATATTACTTCTTAGCAATAAAATTCCCATAATATAATCGATAAAAGCTTGGCTTTCATTAAAATTCTCCATGAAATACATGGGAGAAGCATGTTTTATTCTAGGAATAAAGATCTACTAGGATAGATCTAGAAAGATGCTGATAACTCTCCCAGAGTTTGTACGTTTTTGAAATGTATATGACCTGATGTCTCATATGCTTTGAGCATATGTAGACGCTATAAGGCCAATCCAGGTGATGGCCACTGGATTGATCTAAAGAACATCATTGAGTATCCTGGACGAACTAATGATGCTTTCTTAATTTATGGGGAATGAGAACTTGAGGTGACTAGGTTCACCGCTGCAAGTTTCCAAACCGACAAAGATGACTTTAAGTCGCAATAAGGGTACTTATTTAGTTTGAATAATGGAACAGTGAGCTGGAAATCTTCCAAGCAAGATAATGTTGCCGAATAAATAACAAAAGCGGAACATTACTGCAGTTGAGGCAGCAAAAGAAGCACTTTGGATCTATATAATCCTAACTGGATTAGATAGAGTTCTGTTAGCAGCTGAGCTGGGCTACAGCACAGGCTAAGGAACCACGGTCTCATCAATGATCCAAGTATATACTTCGAATAATTCATCTAATTCGTTCGATCATACATCGTGGCGATGTAATGGTCGAATAAATCGCATCAGATGATAACATTGCACATCCGTTGAGGAAAACTGTTTCTCAGCAGAAGTTTGAGAAACCCGTACATAGTCAGATGTTAGACACTTGAGTGATTGACTATAGGCCAAGTGGGAGATTTTTGGACAATTATGACCCAAATCATCACTATTTGTACAGAACATGGCGTTGTTGTACAAATTAACTATGTGACAAAGGAAATTGCTCTTTTATCATTTGTAATTGGATTACCGGAATTTATAAATGATAAAAGTTCATATGATTATTACCGAATTAATAAGATATGAGACATTATTAATCCACATAAGGTTTAATCATTAAATATCACTAGTCGTAGTATTATCGAGATTGGACATTGATAATGCAGAATAGGCTAGTATTACACTTGTGCGTGTTATGGAAGCGTAACGACATAGTTCTCATATATTTGGGTATTGGATACTCATGTAAGTGTAATAGGAGGTTATGTTTACCGATGGTATGGAAACAGCTTCGCTCTGGATAGACCCCTCGGAATCCCATTGGTAGTATGACTATGTGTCTATGAGAATCCAAATCAGGGTAGGTGTATTTGGTCTTAACTTGAGACTTGCATCGCTAATACTTGCGACAATCAGTATACTTTGATTTTGGTCATCTGAGGCTTTAACAGGTTTTGTGTACGCCTCTTCTGGGTTTACTGAGAATCGTAGTGTATTGGATGTGAAGTCAAGATGGAAGTATCACTTCAGTCATATGGAGATGATGATCACGCAGGATACGGAATTGATACTCTTGTATGCTGCAACTATTGGGATAATATGACAAGGTCATGATTATCCGATTATAGAGACTAGTTACCTGAGATCCGATATATATTTCGTACGGGGCAGACATAATTCCAGCCCCAGGCCTAGCATGTGACATTCTGATATTGAATCGTAATACGCAATACTACGTATACTACACCTGACAAAGATTACATATTCCTTTAAAGAATATTTCTGGAGAATTGGGTACTAGAAGCCAACCTGTCTTGTAAATCGGTAAGAATGTGGTACCGGGTACGCACGTATTAGAATAGTCCGATGACCGTATTTACTACCAACATATCCAGGGATCTCTTGGGTCGCTTCCCGAAGATTCACCGTTGAGATTTGACTCGAACAGAAAATTAATCTGGGATTAATTATGAAAGAGAAAATTAATCTGGGATTGATTATGGCAATGAATTAATCTGGGATTAATTAAAATAGAAAGAATTAATCTGGGATTAATTGCGTCGAGAATTTATCTGGGATTAAATTCGTCGAGAAGAGAGAACGTGATTAATTTAGAATTAATCGGTAAAGTAAATTTGATAGTGAAATTAGATTTTACTATTTAATTTATTTAATTGGGCTAAAATAATATATCGGATATATTAATTGAAATTAGATTTCAACGTGGAATTAAAATTGGATTTTAATCTAAGAGAAGAAATTAATTTAGAATTAATTCGTAAGCGACTTACATAATAATATTGCGAGGCATTATGATTTAAATTAAATTGGATTTAACTACGTCGCAACGAAAAATTCGTTTAATCGGATTAAACGAACCCGAGCCCGAAGTGTGTTGAGCAAGCCCACTTGAATTTTGAATTTAAAGTAGGGCCCACCAACTTACATCAAATGTCTTCACAAGATTGATGGTGGTAGTTGGAAGCATTTAATGAATCTTACACAACACACTTTTGACTTTTGGTTTTTTGAAAAAGTATATACACTTTTTGTAAAAAGAAATTGGTAATTTGTTTTTGGAAAAACAAAACATAAAGTCTTCATCTCTCTCCCATCTTTCTCTCATGGCCGAAACATAGCTCCTTGGAGGAGAAATTTTTTTTCTTTCAATTTTTGTTCAAGCTAGCACTTAAAGGAGTGGATCAAGGTGATATGGAAACTCACCCAAGTGTTGGAAACACTCAAGAAGGACTTGGAGCTTCCACCGAAATGCATAAAAAGTTTTGAACTCATCCGATCAATGTGAGTATTTTCTACAACTCTTTTGATTTTATTCACACACAAATCACTCTTAGACGATCTTGGCATGTTCTAGGAAAACTTACAAAGTCTTTGCATCAAAAGGCAATTTGCGACTTAAGGAAACCATGGGTAAAGATAATCCCTACATGAAATAAACTTGGAAAAATCTTGTTGATCCTTAACTAGGTGTTAGATTACTTTAGTGGCAGAAAAGATAAATGAACTAGAGTGTTAGCACTATTCTATACTTCGCACTAGTATAAATCGATCTGAGTTTCACGTAATTATTTGTAAAAGAATCACAGACACATGGAGAAGCATTTGAAAGGTGAAACCTTTAGTTGAAATTAAGTTTGAATTTAGACAATAATCATAGCTTGAAAACCGACGGGATTTAAAAAATGAAAAAAACATTTTTTGAGAACATGCGAAGGGTCATTGCATGATAAAAGAGAACTTTGAATGCAAATTTGATGACTTGGGAACCCCGAAGGATAACCAGGAAAAAAGGTAAGGCGAAGCCTAGTGATATCTCTGTAGAAATGTATCGCGACTCCTGCACCCTCCCAAGCCGAAGAACGGACATGCGACTAAAAGATCATTTGCACATATGCATACATGCATACATATGCATAACATATCTTTTTCAGGAAATTGGATAAGAAAAGAAGAAGAACTCCCAAGAAACGGGGTAAGCTGCAATAGCCTCCAAGAAATTGGGCAAGATACAGAACATTATATTACAGTCAAGAGTTGGAGCCTCCAGGACACGGAACACCCAACAGGTAGATGGTTGAGACCTGGGGGTGAAGCCCACCTAAAAGAGAGTATTGGGTGCGAAGCTCCCTAAAAGAGAATACTAGGGACAAAGCCACCCTACAAGAGAATACTGACGGTGAAGCCTATTCTGACGTAGTGACTAAGGGCGACTCCCGTCGCGCAGTTATGTGTTGGAATGACTATAATAAAATAGGTTTTAGAATTCCTTGAGATCGAAAACAAATTTGGAAAGCTGGATGAAATTAAAACGCCAATGGGATTGGAACACTTGCGGAGCTGGACGAAATTAGAATGTCGTAGGAATTAAAACACCAAGGAGTTTGGCACATTTGCAGATTTAGAAAGCTAGACAAAATTAGAATGCTACATGATTTCGAATGCCATAAAAATTAGAATGCCAACGGGATTTGGATCGTTGCAGGATTTGGAACGCCACATGAATTTGAATGCCAATGAGATTGGAACACTCACAGTTTTTGATGAAATTAGAACGCCAAAAGAATTGGAACGCCAATGGATTTGGAATGCCAATAGGATTGGAATTCTCATGGAGTTGGATGGAATTAGGACCCCGAATGAATTGGAACACCAACGGATTTTGAATGCCAATGGGGTTGGAACAGATTTGGAAAGCTAAACGGAGTTAGAACGCCGATAGATTTGGAAATATTGAGGGTTTGGAATATCAATAGATTTGGAAATGGATTTGGAATGCCTCACAACCGATCGAGGCATCAGAAGATATGTGAGTCCATAAATCATCAAAAATCCTAAGTCCGTCCAGATATATCCAGTTATCAATATACGTGCTGATAATCAATCCCTGGAATCAAGGATCAGATTGATATCCAATCGTATATGGAATTTAAATTACATGTCCAGCCAGATATAGAATTTGAATTTCATATACGGCTATATATGTGTTGAGCTTTAATTAATCATGTAAATCTCCAGTTACTGAAATTATCGGCATGGTATGTCCGACCGGATATATATCCTAAGATGTATATCCGGTCGGATATGTCACGAGCTGTAACTTATGCAGCAGGTTTACAATCACTGGAGAATGAGAGAGGATTATGTTCCCTTCTTCTATTCTCAACCCTTTCTCTTTTTATAAAAAGGGGATTCCCCATTCACATAATTCATCCAGAAATTATCTACTGAAAATCTACAAAACTAAAACCCTGAGATTTAGAGAGAAGATTTATAAGAGGAAAAAACTAGCAAAATCCTTAGAGTTCCCCTCTTTTCAGCAACAACTAAGTAATAATCTAGCATTCAAAGTCTTTTTTCTGAGCCTAATTACAGTAAAAGGTACGATATGAGGGCACCTCTTTTCACTTTCGCATATTTTGAGGTTATGTATTAACACAGTTTCTCTGGTCAGTCTTATATCACGTCCGACCAGACATGCACATCATTACGCACATATCCGACATGTAATTAACATATCCGGCCAGGCTTCTCTGAAGCCATGCCGAGAGGATATGCACTTGTATTCTATTATATGCATGCATATGCTTTTATAACTAGTTTTTTTTCATTTAGTCATTATATTAATTGTTCTTTTTATATTCATATATGTTTGGTTGTATTATAAATTCTCTGTTTATTGTTTGAATCATGAAGGATGTCTAGCCAGATTTGTTATATATCCGGCCGGACATGCCTTGTATTTGGCCGTATGATCCCATGATATATATGATAGAAATCCGGATGTAAGTTCCATAGTCGATTTCGAATGGATGGTAATATGGTTCGCACTCGGGATATAAATCCACATCTATAATGAATGTTTATTGTTTCTATTATCATTGGCATGTGTTTCTGCATTTCTGGTTTACACAATACATCGGACCAGACTTCCAATAAGTCCGACCTTACATGAAAATTGATTATTACATTAGGCCGACCATATCCATGTCCAGTCGGGCCTCTCCAAGGCCGAGTCCACTAAATACATGTTTTAATATGTTAAATTATTATTGTAATAGTTTATTTCTGCACATGAACTTTATTTTCTACCTTTTTATATTTATCTTTGCGTCGTGTATGCTATTAAAATTGTTATTGCATGTGAACTGCATTTTAAGACATGTCTATACCTCTCTCGAACCTAAATATTATACCGGCATCAATAAGGGACCGTTCCGAACGCAAAAGGATTTAAGGTTAGTCCTTGTGAGGGGTGTAATGAGGTCTTAAATCATTGACAATGTCTCATATTGGGTGGCGACTCCATTTTTCTCCGGTTCATCGCCTGTGGGGCTATCCATACTCTCTACTTTCTGTGAGCCTAATAATTTAGTGGTGGCCGACATCATAGGTATAACGGTATACCTCACTTTATTCTTAAGTGATTAAGTTCTCAGGGAAGTCTATGGTGAAAAGACTGTAGGGGGTATTTTGAGAAATCCTAAAGTCATGTATATGGCCAAATCATTAGCAATAGGTTGTACTTGAAGAAGAAACCGTATACCTTTGCAATGATTGAAAGTACTTTCATTAAAGAGCATATTGACAACTCTAACAAGATCATACTTAATCTTTGAAAATATTAAAGTAAAGATTGAAAATGAGGTTTAAGTCATTTCGTTACTCAGTTTCTTACCTGATTATATGAAAAATTATTGATACTATGCTTTATGGAAAAGATTCTTTAACTATGGAAGATGTGAAGTCAAGTTGAATTCCAACGAATTAAAAAGTATGGCTGAGTGTAACGATTTGAATAATGGTGAAGGGCTAACTGCTAAGGCCAGAACTAAGATGAAGAAAGATCCAAAATCAAAGAAGTAGCTAAAGAAACAAGTTAAGAATAAAGAAAGTGCCAAAGAAAAGAAGAAGAACAGAAAGTGATTCTATTGTAAAAAAAACACTAAATAAGGGATTGTGCAGAGAAAATGAAGAAAGATAGCTAAGAAGATTCTGGAGATATAACATTGGCATAAGATGAGTCAACATATGATGGCTATTAAAAAGAAAATTTAATGATTGCCTTAGATGGAATCATAAAAGGTCAGTGGATTATGGACTCAGGTTGCTCTTTTCATATGTATCTTTACAAGTCCTTATTTCATCAGTATTAGCCTACAGATAGTGATAGAGTTCTTATAGGAAACTATAATGTGTGTATGAATGGTTTTGTATCTATCAACATTGATATATTTGATGGAATAACAATAACCCCACATCAAGTAAGACATATGCCTGAGTTGAAGAGAAATTTGATTTATCTAGGCATGTTATATGGCTAACAAAATTTCATTAAATATGAGAAAAAACAGATAACAGTGATGAAAGAAAATGGATAATGGCGATGAAAGAATAAACTATAGTAATGAATGGTGAAAAGAGGAATGCGTTGTATGTTTTGAATGGCTATATATACATGCAAGTTCTATAATGACAATGGCATCTGATGTAGTGCAGGAACTGATTTTCCTCGTACAGCGAAAGCTACTTAGGTACTAGGATTGACCTTGAAATTTTTTTGCTCTCTCCCTTATGAAAGCCGAATCTGACCAGCCCTTGGAGACTGCTTTTGCTTCTGTTTTTACTATTTTTCAGGCCCGGAACAGCCCCCGAACAACAGCTCAAATCTGGACTGTTTTTCACATGATACGCGTCTATAGCTCACCAAAAACGGCCCCTATTTTGCGTGTACAATGACAGTGATTCAAATCCAAAATTTTTCACCAAAACTGCCTCACAACAACCACAAAACACCCTATTGTATTCCCAAATTTTTCTGGACAAATACAAAACAAATCGAGCCCCAAATCAAGTAACTAGAGGTGGCAGTGAGCATATTTTTTCTACCCACTGCTGTGTGTATGTAGAAAAGTAAGAAAGATGTTTTAATTTGATCTCCAATGAGTTTTATCGTGCTATGACTCGCAACCAATAAAAACTAGTGTGGGCTAAACTCACAATCGTGATCTCCAAAACTCTTTTTCCTTTCAACTTTTTTGAGAGAAAACTTGGAACAAGGTGGCTAGGGTTTCTTAGAATGAGATTATGGTAAAAAAAGAAAAATATTTTCCTATTTATATTTAGGGTTTTATTTGTTGTCAAAAACAAACCAAATCCTTCCCCTCCATATACAAGTTTCGGCCAGCCCTAAGATATTTTAGTAACATCAAAATTTTATTTAATGTCATCATAATGACATTAAAATGTTACTAAATAAAAAAAATGTAACTACCATTTATGAAAAATTGAATTTTAAAATCATATTTTAAAAACCTTTATTTCCATTAGTGACATATTAAATAATTTAATATTTATAATAAATTAAATAATTATCTCATAATCATTTATTTAATGATAATTTTATATTAAATATAATATAAAATTACATGTGTGATAAATATATTATTAATCCCATTAATAATAATTTATAAATATGTGAGTATAAAATTGGACTATCCGATTATATTCAATTTGCTACACTCTATCGAGCTAGCATGGGGATCAAATGGACCTACAGTTTCCAGCTCCAATAATCTCGGAATATTAATCATACTCTTTAATTAAATATTCTGAATTATTAACGTTAGGTTATTCCACCCAAAAGCCAAAGTTGCACTCTTGTTGCCGTAAATAAATAATATAAGCCGAACTACGTCGGTGTCCATCGATATATTCATTATATACGGATTGACCCTTCAAGAGTATTTCATAATTAGAGTCGGGTCATAATATCTGTTATACCCCTCTAATTATTTTTACCTTATGTACCATTGATTCTCTAATGAACGATTAATTCATAACCATTATGAATATTAATATTTCTGTTCGTAATAGAAAGACTTGAGCAGTCTAATCGTTCAATTACCGAATCAACCCTTAAAGAAGATACTCATTTACTTCTTACAAGAAAGAGTGAACTCCATATCTATGTAAAACATCCCGAGCTACACACCAAGCTATGTCCCCAAAATACGTAGCTATTGGTCTGGATTGTTACACCAACCTCACCTTTGTAAATCAAAGGACATAGTCTGCCATGCAGGAGTTCGCAGTACACTCAGTATTCAGATCAATCCATAAATGATCATCTAGTAGATTGAAATGAATTTCTTTATTTTAATGGATATTATATGAAATTCATTTCTATCTGGATCTAGTCCTATATGATCACATCATATAAGGTGCCTTCATTCTCATGTCACCACATGAACGATCTCGGATCAAGGTCGCCATACAATTATAGAATGGACTGTAGCTATAGATAAACTATAAACAAAGTACCCGTTTTGTTTGCTCTCTATGGACTATTTTGGATTACTAACTTTAGAATTAAATTTTCTTGTGTATGACACTCGTACACTAAGTCTGAAGGCACATAAGTAATCTAGGGTAAAAAAGATAATTTAAAATATGCGATTTAAATCAAAACATTTGATAAATGAATAATGCATCTTTTATTTTATAACAAATCATTATGTTTATATTACATGAATCTCTAGGACGTATAACCCAACATGTAGATAAGTCCAAATTATGACATCTAAGACTTGGCTATATGAGTGTAAAAGGTTTGCAGGAGATAAGCAAAAAAGGGTTGTTACGTGGAGATAAGGTTGAAAGCCTTCAGTTTTGTGAGAATTTCATATTTGGCAAAGCACACAGGTCAAAGTTTACAAAGAATTGTTTTAGACTATGTACATTCAGATCTTTGGGGACCTACATAGGTTTTATCACTTAGTAGAGGGAGATACTTTCTTTCACTCAATGATCATTCCAAAAAGGTTTGGGTTTATATACTCAAGACCAAGGAACAAGCTCGTTAAAGGTTTAAAGTTTGGAAAACACTCATTGAGAATCAAACATGAAAAAGTTAAGTCTTTTAAAATAGGCAATAAAATAGATTTTTGTAACAAATGGTTTGATGAATTTTGCCAAAAGAATGGTATATGGAGGTACAAAACTATAAGATTCATTCATCAGTTAGCTGAGAGAATGAATATGATTCTTATAGATAAGACTAGGTGTATACTAATAAACTATAAACTATCTAGAAGTTTCTGGGTAGAAGCCTTTGCCATAACATTTTATCTTGTTAATAAGAGTCCCTCATCTACTATTCAGTTCAAAACACCAGATGAGAAGTGGTTTGGTAAGCTAGTAAGATAGAATAATCTTAGGATATTTGGTTGTCCTACATATGCTCGTGTTAAAAATGAAAGCTTGATGCAAGGGTAGTATAAGAAGTGTTTGTTGGCTATCTTAATGGAGTTAAAGGCTTGGTGTGAACAAAATACTAGATGTAACATCAGCAGATATATATTGTTTAATGAAGCTACTATGATTAAAGGTGAAGATAATCACAACAACAACACTGACTTCATAACTGATAATCCAAGTTATGAAAATTCCAAGCTTAATATGGAGTTTAATGGGAGATAAACCTGAAAGTGAAATGCCAGAAGAGGTTCAATGAAATGATGATATTGAATAAGATACATCATTGGAATCTGACTTACAAGACTACAATCTAGCAATGGCTAGAGCAATGAGGTAAACTAGATAACCGAGATGATATGTATGTGTCAATAAGTGTACTTATGTTGATTTGATTTCATTTGCACTTATGAGACTCATAACCACTAAAGAATAACCACAGTAAAAAGTAGATAAGTGCAATAAGGGATGAAATGAACTCCTTAGTGAAAAATCAGACTTGGGCTCTTATTTAGAACCAAAGAACATAAAGATTGTTAGTTGTACGTGGATTTTTAAAGAAAAAAAATATATCAGGAATAAAGTCTCCAAGGTTCAAAGTAAGACTAGTTACAATGAGTTTTTCACAAAGAAAACGTGTGGATTTCAATAAAATATTTTTTTTGTAGTTAAATACAACTATATTAGAATACTCTTGGCAATGGTGGCTTTAATTGTGTTACATCCCAGTATATCTGAGATGTGACCGGTAGGAGACGACATAGCCATCTACTAAGCCCCGGACATGCAATGCAAAACCTATTGTGACATGCATAATAAACTATGTGATAAGAAACCTGCCTAGAACAAAGCCAAGCAAACCCCACCACGTGTTCTAAGCCCCAAGAACCGCAAATCTTGATTTTGTAAGAACAAAATCCTTCCAAGATCAAGTTCAACCCTTAAAGAACTTTGCCCTTAAGAACATTTCTTTATTTCTTTGGAGAATCTTGAACAGCAATATGTTGGGTTGGTGCTCAGAGCGCCAATTCCCGGTTGTATTTCTGTTAAATACTTCTGTAAAACATTATTATTATGAATAATATATACAGTTTCTATAATATAATCTATATTTCTATATGGTAAGACGTAATGACCCTAGAATGATTAGTCATGATACAGTTGCAAAAGCGTCGCAACGGACATTGAGAAGTATCATGACGTTGTCATTCTCAGACAGTTCCTGGTCAAGGTTTACACTACTTGGTCAGTATAGTAAACCCGTTGAGACCGTACATGTCGTATACTGGAATATATGATTCCAATGGTTTCTCAATGAACCATTAGTCTTGGAGACTAGTATAGACGTGTAGGTGTTTATAGCGGATAAACACTGAACGACTCACCGAAGATTCTTAATGGATGGTACACCAGCGTCAATAAGAATCTTCTTGGGTTGAGTAGCACTTGTGATTCTTAGACTTGAGATGCCATTGTGGGCACATGAGACATCTTCTACACTTAGATGGCAGTCACGTCACCGATCTATTTAGATCAGACCTCCGCATGTTCGTTGGGTGTAGACAGATCCTCAGGGTGTCCTATGTGTATCAAGATAGGATTTGTCAGTTCTTTGTACCAGTGCATAGGTAGTCCATATGATTAGCAATCAGATAAATCCATGGGCCCGTGGTAAAGTTTAGAAGCTAGTTCTAAACATTCTTTTGAGTTTGCTAATAGAATAGTCGACTGGATAATCCCGATAGAGATTTGGCGTTTACATCTATATCTCTGGGACTTATCCGGATACCTGTGACGGAGGAATTATACATTTGCCATGACCTCGACCTGTATGGTTCAGCGAGATTATCCGTGATCGTCATAATCTACGGGTGGATAGATTATGGACATGAAATTTGATTTCATGACGGATATACCTGAATCTAGAGAGTCTCAATAATGAAACATACTCGTAGAGCACTAGAGCAACATTAATAAATAATATTGATTATTTATAAAGTCGTTTAAAGGTTAAACGCAAGATACGTGCTAAAAGGACTAGATAGTCATTTGCTTAATTATTGTGTATTTACATTTAATACTTGATTAATTTAAATACACATTAATTAATAGTCAAAATGAGTTATTTGACTTATATCCTAAATGAATATATGTTTTTAATATTTAATGTAAATATTATACATATATTTAATATATTTGTATTTGATTAATTAATTAGTTATTTAATTGTTAAATGATTAAATTAATTAAAATATAAATATCTTACATTAGGATATTTAAAGTAAATGATATTAGTTGCAATTGTTGACTTAAATAAATATCTAATAAAGTTATATTAAGATATTTATGCAAGTTGATAAAGTGATAAAGTAAAATGAAATTGAAATTTATATTTGTTGCATTTGGTATATGCAATTTCGGCCAAGGCATTTTTTTTGCCCTAATATAAATTGTTTTTGACATGAGTCCAACCACACTAGAGACATTACAGGATGCATCTAATAACTTGGAGGAACCCATGTAGTTGCCAACAGGTCCAATCACACGTCAAAGAGCAAAGAAGATCAGAGAGGCCTTTACGGGACTAGCTCAGAGCTATGTGACCAGTTGCAAGCAACCAAGTCAAGTGCGCACCAGAGACACATATGGACATAACCAGAGAGGTCCCCAAGCTATTTCATTTGACCCAGATCAGCTCAGACTGAAGCATAGCAGAGCAGCTTCAGCACCAGCACCCTTTTGACCCGATTTCACCCCATTTTGGGACTATGTTGAATTCGGCCAAATGGGGGCATTTTTGTCATTGTGCTCGACATTTTGACTTTATTTATGATGTAATTAGCATGGTTGACTATGCAATTAGGCTTAATTATGCTTAGATTTGTACTTAACCGGAAGCACGTCAATTTACTATAGCATGTAAGCACCTTAATTAGCTTAAGTGAGATTAGCTTCTAATCTTTGTTTTAGTTTATTTAGGTGCAAAATGGACCTTAATGGTCGTGGTTGAGGTGCTTGACTTAGGGCTTTTGGTAATTTTAGCTCTAGGGTCATTTTAGCCTTTTTACTCTTTTGTAACCCTTATTATATAACTCTTCTTTATATTTTTGGACAACCAACGTAATATACAGAATTTTGAAAGAGAGAAAAGCTTGAGCTTTCCATGGCTATTGCCAAAACCTTGTTGAGGGAGGGATTCCCCTTTTCAAGTTCAAATTGACTTATCTAAGCTTGGCAACTTAGTGGCGTCTCCATTGCTAGCAAAATACAATCTGATTTCATGCTTGTGGTTATCATGGACGTGAGTTTCATGGTGGTTAGGGGCTGATCTTGGTTGGGTTTTGTTCCTACAAAATCAGTATTCAAAGTTCTTGGGGTTTTGAGAAAGATGCTTGGGGGTTTGCTTGGTTTCCAACCAAGTGAGTTCTTGTCATTTGGTATCAGTTCTTGTCATTTGGTATCATGAGCTTAGGGTTCTGAGGTCTGATTTCCTATCCTTTGTTTTGCTTAATCTTGTATTCATCTTTGTTCTTTGTTGATTTAATTTCGGCATCAAGGTTTTACTTCCACCTTGATTTGGCCATTGTTGGATCTTGTTGTTTCTTGCTGAATCTTGTTGATTTGTGATCAAAATAATCATGAATAACATTCTGCCTTGAGTGTTTTTTTGATTGATCATGAGTATTTCTTTGAGTTAAGCTTTGGCTACTTAGGTCAAAATTGGGGCTTTTGTGTTTTTTGCTTGAATCAAGTGTTTAGTTGTTAATTGTAAGTTACTAGGACGTGTTTAACATTGTTATTAAGTTATTAGTTTCAAAAATAAAAAAAAAAAAGAAAAAAAGAAATGCATCAGGTCAGATTCGGCCAAGGAAGAACCATCACCACCCTTGCTTTGTTCTTGCCATATGCATGTCACTTAGCTTGTTTTTAATAGGTATTGTTCATATCTACTTTGAGAAAATCATATTGCACTTCATTACTCCTAGCATTTGCTTGAACTAGCTTGTTTGCAATCTTTGTGAAGTTGTTGCAATCTTGTGAAGTGTGAGGAAAACAAGTGTTTTTAAGTGTTGTGGTGAGGCATTTGAGTGAATGAGTGTTGAAACAAAATGAATGCTTATGGATTGATGAGGCCGTGAGACTCTTGAAGTTTACTTATGCTTGTGTGTTAACTTTGTGAGACAAGTCTTGTTGCTTTGTTACACATATTGTCGTGAGTGCTTGATGTGCTTATGTTGAAGCATGAATTAACAAGTGTGATTGCTGATTTGCGTGAGCCATCATTAGCTTGACATTGGATTTGTGTTGAAATCATTAGCATGACATTGAAAATGGAAGCACTCATGAGCTTGACATGGAAATTTGAGTAGCCATCATTGCATTTGAGAGGTGCTTGAAGAGGCAAGCTGCTGCATCACCAAGTTAGTTGGAAAAAGTGTTTAGTTGGTTTGTAACTTACCATTACCGAATTGACATGCTTACTTGACCTACTTGTAAGCTACTTACGTAAGCAGCTGAGTCACCTACTTGTTTTGAAAAAAAAAAAAAAGAAAAAAAAAGAGAAGTGAAAAGAAAGAGAATTGGTCGCATTGTGCTTAGCTTGATTAGACCATTTGCAAGTTGATTGGATTGCTTTACATGAGTTACATTGATATTTGATTTGGTTTGTTTTGGTTTGAGCTTGAAAGACTATATTTGTGTTATATCCGAATTGAAATCCTTTGTGCTTCATTGTGTTTCATTGGAGTGTAAACACTTGTGAGTGTGTGTGAGAAGAAAAGAAAGGTGAGCTCAAACACTATAGCGAGTGACCACAAGATTACTTCAGTGACACGTTGATTGCTTGCTTGCTTATTTATTGCATTTAGCTAACTCGTCATTCTTTCTTATTCTGAGCACTCTAGCTATAGGTTTCTTTCGATTGAGTCTTCGTGATTACTTATCTTATTTGCTTTATTCCACATGCTCTATATATACATTGTTTTCTGTTAGCTTGTGGACTACACCTTAGTTGAACATACTGGGAATTGAGTTGATTTGTAATTGAATTGAGGAAGAACTCAAGAGTGGTAAAAATGCAGTGATTGTGAGCACAGTATCGGGTAAAAGCCAATAGAGTGCAAACATGAGTGGAGTGATATCATTCGAGTGTATGCACGTGAGATTGTGAGGATTTACATATTTGTTTTGCTTTTTATTATTTCTAATATATTTGTTAGTGTTGAGATGGCAGGTCCAAGTTTAACTATTGATGATAAGATCGAGGTTTTGGATACTTTCAAAAGTGATATCCAATATATTATGAGTGATTATAGAAGATCTTATGAGAAATGGAAAAACGACTTGGAAGGTAACTAAATATGCAGTGAATGAAGAGAGTACTCAACAACCAAAAGCTATTGAAGTTGTGTGTAATGAAGTGAGAAGCACTTGTGATGTTGAGTGCATAGCGAATGAAAACACTTGTGAGGCCTTGAATGTTGTGAATTATGTTATAAGTGACATGGTGAGTGAAAATGCTTGTGAGACCGTGAGCATTGAGGGAGTAAACACTTGTGAGGTAGTGTGCTTTAAGGTTGAAAAACATAGTGAAGCTGAGCAGGTGTGTGAGGAGGTCTTTGCAAGTATGGTTGAGATAGTGGCCATGAGTGATGATGAAGCTGTGAGAGCTGGTGAAAAGAAAGTAGATGTGGTATTGAAGTTTTTCCATAATATTTTCTCTATTGTTTATGCTTTTTCATCGCAGGTACAAGTGGTCAAGTATGATTCTTTTATATTTCAATATCATCGTCCAATTGATTTTGTCATATCTATCTATGATCCGGGTTCGGATTCGAGGACGAATCTATTTCAAGAGAGGGAGAATGACATGATTCAAGGAACATTAGAGCCTTTGCAATTACCAACAGACCCAATCACACGCCAAAGAGCTAAGAAGATCACAGACGCAATAGCGGGGCCAGAGTTTGCATATAATAGATGCATCCATCCTTCTAGTTTTTACTTGCCTTATGAGATTGATTATGATTCTAATTCTTTAACTCCTATGGATTTATTATCTTTGATTCTTATTAAGCTTGGGAGTATGAATGATAAGGGAAAGGCAGAGTTGGTGAGAATAATAGGTTTCCAACGCTTTATGTTTGACCCCGGCAATTGGGTGTGGCTTTATATGCAAGAGGAAAAGATCCAAGCTACAATCGAGAGGAGATGGACCTTTTCAAGCCTTGGAAAGGATCAATGACAATGCATATAAGCTGGATTTGCAAGGTAAGTACAACGTATCTGCTACTTTTAATGTTTCTGACTTAACTCATTTTGATGCAGGTTCAGATTCGAGGTCGAATCCTTTTCAACAAGGAGGGAATGACATGAGTCCAACCACACTAGAGACATTACAGGATGCATCTAATAACTTGGAGGAACCCATGTAGTTGCCAACAGGTCCAATCACACGTCAAAGAGCAAAGAAGATCAGAGAGGCCTTTACGGGACTAGCTCAGAGCTATGTGACCAGTTGCAGCAACCAAGTCAAGTGCGCACCAGAGACACATATGGACATAACCAGAGAGGTCCCCAAGTTATTTCATTTGACCCAGATCAGCTCAGACTGAAGCATAGCAGAGCAGCTTCAGCACCAGCACCCTTTTGACCCGATTTCACCCCATTTTAGGACTATGTTGAATTCGGCCAAATGGGGGCATTTTTGTCATTTGTGCTCGACATTTTGACTTTATTTATGATGTAATTAGCATGGTTGACTATGCAATTAGGCTTAATTATGCTTAGATTTGTACTTAGCCGGAAGCACGTCAATTTACTATAGCATGTAAGCACCTTAATTAGCTTAAGTGAGATTAGCTTCTAATCTTTTTTTTAAGTTATTTAGGTGCAAAATGACCTTAATGGTCGTGGTTGAGGTGCTTGACTTAGGGCTTTTGGTAATTTTAGCTCTAGGGTCATTTTAGCCTTTTTACTCTTTTGTAACCCTTATTATATGACTCTTCTTTGTATTTTTGGACAACCAACGTAATATACAGAATTTTGAAAGAGAGAAAAGTTTGAGCTTTCCATGGCTTTGGCCAAAACCTTGTTGAGGGAGGGATTCCCCTTTTCAAGTTCAAATTGACTTATCTAAGCTTGGCAACTTAGTGGCGTCTCCATTGCTAGCAAAATACAATCTGATTTCATGCTTGTGGTTATCATGGACGTGAGTTTCATGGTGGTTAGGGGCTGATCTTGGTTGGGTTTTGTTCCTACAAAATCAGTATTCAAAGTTCTTGGGGTTTTGAGAAAGATGCTTGGGGGTTTGCTTGGTTTCCAACCCAAGTGAGTTCTTGTCATTTGGTATCAGTTCTTGTCATTTTCATTTTCATTTCATTTAGTTAACCTAATACACTTTACTAAAACAAAACTCCATTGAAGAAAGACAAAGGAAGCTTGAGAAAAGAAAGACAAAAATCAAAGATAGCTTGGAATTTAGTAAGTCTTTCAAACTTACTATTAGAGAGGAATATGTTCCTTAGGTTCAAGGCTTCAACATGTGATGTTCTTAGATTATTTCTTTCTTTATTTCTTTGTGTTTTTGTTGGTGGAAGTTTGATAGAAGTGTTGAGCATGTATGGTGAAGGAAACTTGTGACTATTGTAGTTGTAAGGATTCTTTTAAGGTTTTGGAAACCATGTTGCTAATCTAGAGTTATTGACCCACTCTTAAATGACCTAGATTTGATCTTGAGTTGTTTCATTGTGTTGAGACTTGGATTGGATGGAAGAATGATGATTAAAGTAATTGATTTAAACTATTTGGTCTAATTTGTCCAATTTGAGGAAATTGAAAAATTAGGGTTCTTGACCAATTCCAAATTTGGGGGTTTTCATATATGTTGTGTATTTGTGTGTGTATATGATGCATATAAAGTTTTATGTTGATTGGATTTCATTTGGATGAGTTTTGAGACATGAAATGACCAAATGGACAAATTGGGCACCAAATGGTGCATTCAGCCTTGTGAACAAATTTTGGGGATTTTGTTGCTTTTGGTGTTTTGATGTTTTGAACATCATAAGTTCATCTTAGAAATGATTTAGAATCATTCAAAATTGATTGGATCAATTTCGGACTAAAACGGACAAAAAACCAAAGCAAAGGTATTTCGGTAATTCATCTAAAATGTTTTATTGAATTTATTTTCATAATTTGATTATTGGAATGTTAAATAAATATGTTTATTTAATTAATCCGAGAAAAAGTTTTGAAATCTGAAAATCGGATTTTCACCGCTTCCGCTGCGTTACCGGATTCACCCCCTAAATAACCCCTACACAATACAACACCACAACACTTGCCACACATTGATAAGCTTTTATTCCGTAGAACCAAGGAAGAATCCACTCCCTCAAGATGACACAAGTCACTTCATTTTGTAAAAAAATGTTCTTAGTTAATTCCCAATTACAATTAATAATGCCCCTTTAAATAGGTGGCTAACCCTAATTCTACCCAAATATAATAAAACTCTAGTAAAATAAACCCAATAACACATGAAATTCTTTAAAATTTCGTGCATGAGTTTTGTAATATAATTAAAGTTCAGCCCAGCACTTAAACAACACATAACCTTAAAAAATTATAAAATATAAAAACCGCAGGGATATCTTGCGTCCTCATTTTGACCAAGATGACATCCGAACTAGACTTTTATATAAGCTACAAAGCTGTAGATCTACGAGTTTCCTTTTCAATGCAACTTGAATCACCAAAATCAGACATCAGACGAGAAAGTTACGTCCAACATACGAAGACTACACAAATCCTGCCACTACTAGTGCACCATTCGGAAATAAAGCCCAAAATCAATCAAGGCAGCCCATGCACGTCCAAGACCCATTCCAATATTGCTTTAGACATAATAAAGCCTTCACATAAAGTCTCATGCATGGACCAAACTCCAGAACTCAAAGAATCTTCCAAATCCACCAAAATGGCCCAAATACACCAATTTGACCAAGCCATGCAATCAGCCACAACTTCAAGTTAAATTGGCCCAAAAAACAGAGCTCATTCTGGATCACATCATTCTCCCTCTCTTGAAAAGGATTCGACCTCGAATCCGAACCCGGGTCATAGATAAAAATGACAAGATCAATGTGACGAGAATTCTGGAATAAAATAAAATCACATGGAAAAAAATGGTAAAGGTGAGCAAAAGTCAATAAAACCAATGAATGATTTTTGTCCTCATGTCCTCACAACCAACATAAGATTTCTCTATATGATATTCACCCTTAACAGTAACGTCAAGCAGCTCATTGGCATCATGAACAACCAAATCATGATCACTAATGTTATAATGCACATCAATATCATCACAATCATCGACACCATCAACCACCTCACTCTTATTTATTGAAACATCAACATGTTTCATTTCATTACTCAAGGCTATGCTCATATCCTTCTTTAACTCACATTTTGCTAATTTCTTTTTCTTTATCAATTCTGGAAGCTCTCCTAGTAACATTCCAAACTTTGCAATCGCACTTTTCTTTTTAGCCCACTCTTCTTCACTCCTCTGCATGTACAACTCTTCGTTATAGACCTCTTGTAGGGTTAAAGGAGCAAGCTTGATAATTTTTCCATTATACATAAATTTGTACATATTATTATCCATATCATAAACTAATTTATTGAATTTATACCAAGGCTTACCCAATAAAATATGTGTATGACACATAGGAACCACGTCACAAATTGGTCAACATACTTCCCAATTTCAAAATTTACCACAACCTGCTTAGCAACCTCGAACTCTCCAAAATCACTCATCCACTTATAAGGTCTATCAAGAAGTATCAATGGTAATCCAAATTTTTCAACAATGGTAGTGCTAGCTAAATTTGTGTGACTCCCTCTATTAATAATCATACTACACACTTTACTATTGATAAAGCATCTCGTGCGTAAGATAAATACTCTTTTGTCCATCAAATTATTTATATAAATAAACCCCTTACTTGAAAGACACCAATAGTGAGGAAAGACTCAAAGAAACACTAAGAAAATATGAAAACAAACAAAAAAAAACTGACTAAAAAAAACACCAAAAGTAAAACAAGAACACAAACTGAACTGAAACTGGACAGAATTCGTAACTATTATTTGAAAGGGATTTTGAGACTCAAAAATTAAACAGACAGAGTGTGGACAACCACTAACGAATTCCTCTCCTCGAGTAATTATAAATCGATATTTTATGGGTCTCGTAACTCCTTCTAGATCAAAAGTTACAGCCATTTTACAATCAGTG
This sequence comes from Zanthoxylum bungeanum, assembly GCA_019454045.1. Lineage (NCBI taxonomy): Eukaryota > Viridiplantae > Streptophyta > Magnoliopsida > Sapindales > Rutaceae > Zanthoxylum > Zanthoxylum bungeanum. The sequence goes on along the minus strand of SKCR01023469.1, from coordinate 69,698 downwards.
CGCTGCTGAAAAATTCTGACCGAACTGATCCGAAAATTACAGATAAATTCGACCCTAATTGACTCAAAAACTCCAAGAATTGAATCCTATATGCTATTACCATGCAAGAACATTATAATAACATCCAAGATTCAGTGATAAACATGAAAAACACAAAGGAAATAAAAAAAAATTGAAATGAGAAGAGAAGAGACCAAAAAAACAGGAAAAAAAAGAAAAAAATAAGGAATATGAAGACTTCATAAAACGATAAAGATAGAGAAAATCTTGACCTTGGAACCCTGAGCTCCTGATACCAAATGATAAGAAACCTGCCTAGAACAAAGCCAAGGAAACCCCTCCACGTGTTCTAAGCCCCAAGAACCTCGAATCTTGATTTTGTAAGAGCAAAATCCTTCCAAGATCAAGTCCGACCCTTAAAGAACTTTGCCCTTAAGAACCTTTCTTTATTTTTTTTTAGAGAATCTTGAACAGCGGTACATCGCCACAACTCTTGCCACACGTTGATAAGCTTTTGTTTCGTAGAACCAAGGAATAATCCACTCCCTCAAGATGACACAAGTCACTTTGTTTTGTAAAAAAAAATATTCTTAGTTAATTCCCAATTACAATGAATAATGCTCCTTTAAATAGGTGGCTAACCCTAATTCTACCCAAATAAAATAAAACCCAATAACACATAAACTACTTTAAAATTCCGTGCATGGGCTTTGTAATATAATTAAAGTTCAGCCCAACACTTAAACAACACATAACCTTAAAAAATTATAAAATATAAAAACCGTAGGGATATCTTGTGTCCTCATTTTGACCACGAAGATATCCTAACTGGACTTTCATATAAGCTACAAAGTTGTAGAGATACGAGTTCTCTTTCCAATACAACTTGAATCACCAAAATCGGACATCGGACGAGAAGGTTACATCCACAATACGAAGACTGCGCAAATCCCGCCACTGCTAGTGCACCATTCAGAATAAAGCCAAAAATCAATCAAGGCAGCCCATGCACGTCCAAGACCCATTCCAATATTGCTTTAGACATAATAAAGCCTTCACATAAAGTCTCATGCATATACCAAACTTCAGAACCCAATGAATCTTCCAAATCCATCAAAATGGCCCAAATACACCAATTTGACCAAGCCATGCAATCAACCACAACTTCAAGTTAACTTGGCCTAACAAACAGAGCTCATTTTGGATCACATCACTATGACACTTATAAATAATCCTGGTATCATGCATACATATCATAAAATACTCATACATTTTCATACCACATATACATGTGTATAAATATATGTATATATATTAACATATAACTTTTGATACACTAATGAAATTTCTCATGACACAAATATATGGCCTCATGGCCTACAACATGTTACAATTATATGGACCCTTAACATATGTATCTTTATGACCGCAGCTGGTATCCATCTCCTTCGAACTGCCCATTGACTGAAGAAGACCTCACTGTGATGCTAAATTGAGTGAGCTACATCAAGAACTGTAAAAGTATGGAGTGAGTCAATGAAAACTCAGTGGGTGAATGTCAAAGTAAAATTAACAAGAAAACAAAAATTAGTAAAGCCTAATCGTAACACTCTGGTCAATCATGACATGTCTGATACAGTAATTCATCATGCATGAAATGTTATTATTCATATAATCATGTACAAATAGGTTTCATACCTTAGAAATCCCGACCAGAGGCTTAGGATAAACTTTCAGTTTTAACACTTTCTTTTAGCTTAACTGACTCACATGTAAATTTTTGTATATTGACCGTAAAGTTTTCTCCCAATGTCTAATTTTTATTATCTTTATATGGTCGAAAATCGTATGCCAAGACCTACAACTTTCATGTTGAATATTTTTCCAAACTAATAACAAAACTAAGTCAAATATACAGTTCTTTCTCATGTAAATAGTAACCTACATTTTTAAAATAAACTTGTGACATGTGGCATAATCTTAGCCATTATTTCCTTGATAAAAATTAGCTTTTTTTTGCCTATAAATAAGGCACTATTCGCTCATCTTTTTCTTCAACAAAATACGTTTCGAGCTTCACAAAAAACTCTCAAAAAATATTTCTTCTTATGCCGTTTTTCAAAGAGGAAATGATGGTTCCAAGACTAGTTTCATGCAAGTAAGCTTCTTTAATCCATTCTTCTCTTAATTTTGAATTTAAAGTAAGTATTTCCTCATCCCAAAATTTGCACATGACAAACCTTAGGATTCAAATTTGTCCAACTTAACTTATATAAGTTGTTAACATGCATATTCATGCATTTCATGATGATCTAAACATGGATTAAGTATTTTTTTGGAGTTTGCCCAAATTTTCCCCAAATTAAGGGCCATGCCGAATTTAGTTATGTGTTGGGGGTTGTTGTTTTTTTTTATGTTTTGATGATTATGATGATGATTCATGCTTAGAATCAAAGTATGGTATAGTTGAATTTGAGTTGTGTTAAAATTCAAGGGGTGTGTTTTTCTTGCCTTGGCTAAATTTAGGGCCTTGTAAAAGGGGGATGGTTTTGTGATTTTGATTATGAATGGTTATGGTTTATGCCTAGAATCATGTTATAGGTTGAGTTGTGTGTGATTGTAGTTGGAATTACAAATGTTGAAATTTCTTTGTTATGGTCGAATATGTATAGTGTATGAGGTTGATTTTATGCTTTAATAATGCTGGTTCATATAGTTGGTAATGTATTAACATGAGTTATCTTGGTTTATGTTGAAAAAAATCCAATGACTGTTTCTTATTGGCCGAGTGTGTGAGGGGCTTTAGGGAAAATTTAGTTTTCTTTGATTTTGAATGTTAAGTCGTGTTCATGTGTTTGTTGTGATGAGAAGTATGTTTGTAATATCTTATGGGTTGTTGAAGTTCAAGAAGTCTATTTAGGAAGGCTTAGCCAAATGTGTAAGGGAATTTAAGTTTGGTGTTGGCTAGCGTATGTGTTGCATGGTGATACGTGTGAAAGCATGTTTAGTGATGATGTTAGCAAACTTGTAAGATTGGTATCATTGAGTTTGGCCAAATTGGGTATTTTATTTAATGGATAGTTTTGGGTATTTCAAGTGACTAAAACGATTTTGTTGAAAAATCCCATCATCTTTGTTGAGCACGTCATGACATAAATACATCATATTACGACATAAGTACGTCATGTAGTATTAGAAGCTTAGTCATGTTGAACAATAAAGCATGGAGGTCAAGTTTGATTAATCGTTGATGATCCTATAGATCCTAATCAGATACATGAGGTATCCATGAGTGCAAGTTATCTAAGGAGTTAGGTTTTAACTTTCATTTTAACTATCAGTGAGTAATCATATAAGTTTAAATTTTATGGCCTAATAATTGTCATGACACCACTGAAACGGTAATCAAGACGCATCTACGTGACTAAAATTTTTGGGGATTTCTAATGCAATAAAATGCTTCAACACATAAGACATGGAAAACTCAATACATGTTGTGACTAATGCCTTCCTCTAGCTTCACATTCGACCATTACTTACATATTTACCATTACCAAAGCTTATACATTAACCATCAAAACTAGAAACCTCTATCATGTTTTTAATACCTCCATTATTTCCAATTCAACATCAAACCAATCACATTCATCTATTCAGCCAAAACCCCATTTCATTTTAACATATTTCAACATCAAAAGCTTATAGATTCATTTCTTTGTCTACACACTTACCAACATCACACATCAAAGCCTCATTCATCATCATACACGACCACAACATAACCAAACATGACTCATCATCATTTCATTAAACATTGAATTCATATTAATGACTTTGCCAATACAAAACATACATAAATGCTTCATTCTTTAAATTCGGCCAAAGGGCCATTCACAACCAACTTGAGTAATCAATTATTTCCAACACTAAAACTATAATAAAGCATCATATGTATTAATTATATCACATCCCAATATAAGATTCAAGCCTCTCACAACATAAAACATGATTTACATCTTAGCATTAACATAAGCACATTTAAATACTAAACTCATGCCAACAACGTCTTCAACAACATAACTAAAGACAACAACAAGTCTCTAACATACCCCTAATCAGCTAACCCACACTTCAACACATGAATATCACTATTTCAATACAATAAACTCATGCTTATATTCTTACCAAATCACAAAATATAACCCCCTTAACAACACCCCCCCCAATTCTGTCAAACATAACTTATAATGTAACACCAAATGCCTTAACCATGGTGCATTCAATTCATAGGAATCAAGCCATTTCCCTCAGTTCGGCCAATGACTCATTTTTTGCCACATCTTGTATTTCAATTAAATAATTGCTCCAATTATGCAATAACATCACACATAGCATTACTAGCTATCCTATAATGCCTAATCTAACCAAAATAGTCCAACAAAGCTCAATTTTTAACATGGTTCAAAAATGGAAAGTGGTGAATGTAAGCATAGATTTCAAAATATGGAGGAAATGAATGAGTAAATAAGCTTACTTACTTGGCTTAGCTTGAGAGTGTTCCAATTTGTCTTGTTGATGGCGTGAAAGAGGAAGAAAAATTTTGTGTGTTGTTAAGGGAAGCCAAAATCGTGAATGGAAATGAGAGAGAATATAAGTTTTGGCTGCCTTTTACAACAATGAAGAGATTTTTTGTAATAAAATGATTATAAAAATTGAGCACATGTCAAAATTGATGGCCATTCACGAAATTAAACAGTGCAGCCCAAATAATATATATTTTGACCTCTTTTTGGTCGAAATTTGAAAATAATGTTCAACATGAAAGTTGTAGATTTTTGTCTAAGAGTTTCAACGATATAAAGATCACCAAATTCAGACATCGAGAACCCAATTTATGGCCAAAATATAAAAAATATTTAGTACGCGACATAAAATAATTGCATGCCGGAACTGTAAATAATTTACCGAATGTACGAAAATAATTTTGCGAATACAGTCGCACCCATGCGTGATTTTATATTACATATCACGTCACACATTATAAAATGGTCGTCAGAATTTTACGTCGGAATGATCGGGATGTTACAACTTGACATGAAGCTTGATCAGATCGATGTTAAAACTGTATTTCTACATGGAAGTCTTGAAGGACAAAATACTTATGACTCAACCTAAGGGTTTTAAGGAAGAAGAAAAAGAAGAGAATGTGTGTTTACTTCAAAAATCTCTCTATGGCCTTAAGCAATCTCCAAGACAGTCGTTTAAAAGATTTTATGATTTTATGATCTCGAACAAGTATGCCAAAAGTAAATATGATAGTTGTATATACTTTGGGAGATCAAGTCATTATGAAGTAGTGTATATGTTGTTATATGTTGATGATATGCTAATTGGAAGTAATCATAGAAGTAAGATAGAAAGGCTTAAGAATCTTCTAAATAGGGAATTTGAAATGATGGAACTTGGTTATGCCAAAAAGATCACTGGCATGAAAATTAGAAGGGATTGAGTGGCATAAACTCTACTTGTTGCCCAAAAGAAATATATTGAGAAGGTTTTACAAAAGTTCAACATGAATGAATCTAAACCTGCTTAACACATCTTGGAGCTTAATTTAAGTTGTTAGATAAATAGTGTCCTGAGAATACTTAGGACAAGTTTTAGATGGATGGAATTCCATATACGCAAGCTGTTGGAATGTTATGGTATGCATAATGGTATAGATTTATGGCAAATCCATGGAGAGTTCACTGGGATGTAGTGAAATGGATTATGGGATACCTTGGGAGTATTTCAAACTTTGGTTTCTTGTATTGAAAGTCAAGAAATAAAGTTACTAATGTTAGTGGCTATGTAGATTCTGACTTTACTAATCATGAAAATGGAAGGAAGTCAATTTTTGATTATTTATTTATGTTAAACTAGTGCTTGATTAGTTGGAAAGCAACCCTGCAACATGTAATAGCTTTCTCATCCACAGAAGCAGCTGGGTTCATAGTTGCAACTGAATTAGTTAATGAGTCAATATGGCTCAAAACATTTTTTGAATGAAATATACAAATGAAGAATCAAGTTTATTGTGAGAGAACAAAACATATTGAAGTTTAACTTAATTTCATTAAAAAGGAAACCTCAAAAAGGACAATGATGGTGTCTAACAAAGTGTGTCCCAAAAGCTAAGTTCAAGTTTTGTGTAAACTTGATGGGAATTATGGCTGATTGCAAGTGAGTTTGAAGAGAATTACAATATTTGAAAGGGATTTTTATTAGTTTTTTGGTGGGGTGAATGTCTCAATGATCTGTTTGACTAGGGGGAAAGTTAATAGGTTGATGTGTTTTAACTTCTGATGACTTGATTGATAAGTTTAAAGAGTTAATGGACTAGTGTGTCAAACACATGAACATAATGGGGCTCCATGATAAGTTGTCTGTTGACGTGGACAAGTGATAACAGAATCAGTTAATTCTATTACTTCCATTTGCCCAGAAACAGTAGCTGATAAAAGTTTATTGCTGAAACAAATTTGATCACAATTTTAGAGCCCGTTTCTTAATCAATTGCTTTGATTCTTGTTTTAAAAAGCTAATTTTCTCTTCTTTTAAGTTGTAACAAATCTGAATGATTTTAATACAGATTAGTGATTGATTTTTCCCTTCATGTTCGAATGTTGTTTACTTCATTCTTTATCATTCTCATTTTTAATATTTTGTGAGTGTTGATGAGGTTTTTGTTCTTTGGCCACTAAGATTCATATTCTTGGTTGCCATTTGTGAATACAAAACTTAACAATACCTTTAGTTGAAAGTTCCCAAATAGTTTATGCAAAGTAAAGTTAATGACAACATTGAATATTATTTAGAACTTTTTAATGATCAGCGGTGAAATATGAAGCTCAAATTCTTTTGATAACACGGTTTGGATCAGCACTGGTAGTTAGAAGATGACATGTCATTTATTAAGACAAAGAAAAATGACTTGTCGTGTGGCTCTTCCAACTTCGTATGACTGTTGGTCCACGTAAGTAATCAATAAGCTCTAATGTCATCAAAGGTGTGCATGCAGCTTAATCCTTATTATTGTTCTTCACTTGCTCCCGATATATAAACTCAAAAGCCCTTTAGGGTTAAGGAATTGAATCATATTCATAGCCTATGTTTTCTCTCAAAAGCTCTCTGTAGTATCTTGAATCATTTATAACATTCTTGCGTAATCTTACATGTAAATCAGCCATGATACCTAAATGTAATATCCCGAATTTTTCGGAGAATTTCTAAAAAAATTTCGAATTAAAGTTAAAGATTTAGAATGTGATGATATTTGAAAATAAGAGTATATGTGTTGGAAAATAGATCAGAATTTTTAAAGTGAAACTTTGTCGCATTGGAAAACGCATGGTTTCAAGAACCGGTTACGCAATTCCTGATTATATCGTTATACACATAAAAGTTTCTTTTTTCGGCTATAAAATTAGCAAACGAATTATGATTGAGCTGATTTTTGAACCATCAAACTCATTTTTCTGAAACAAACAACTTTCGTGTTGAACACTTTTCAAAATTTACAGCAGAAAGACTTCAAAAATATGAATTTCTGAGGAAGCCCCATGATAGGGGCCTCATTACAAATTCGCAGGGGTCAACCGTAATTTTTCGAAACATTTCTATATATACCCAATCTTTCTGAAATCATGAGAATGAAATAATAAACCAAAACACCCCTACTCGACCCATTCCCCTCAAAACGCGTATTGGATTTTTCTTGGCTTGTCGGCCGGCTGGCCAGCCCCACCAACCGACCGATGACCAAGAGGGTTGTGCCTAGCCATTCCCCATCTGAAGATCGCTGGCGGAAGCCTTGAAACCGCTGGCAACTGTGGGAAATGGAAGAAATATGTGTTCGAGTGGGTCCCCTGATCTCGTCTCGTCGCTTCATTTCATGGCCCGAGCCACCCACCAAATCGAAGCTCTCATAGAGTACTATAAGTTGGAGGTGATGGATTTTCTGTTCCGTGTACAATTTCAAACGAAACGAGGGAGAACGATTAAGTGAATAGTGACCCATGGTGAACAGTACATGTGATTGGAATTCCATCGATTCCAGTGCGTGGGATTGTTTGGAGTCTGTATATGTCCTCGAAATCTCGGTAAGACCTCCCGGTAAAACTCGTAAATTTCAAGTTATCATAAAATGTTTGGATGTTTCCCTTAGCTTCGTAGAGTAGAATATTGATATAAATTGAATTGTTTGAGTATAAGTATATCGAATATGTGTATTTGGTATCATCTGGGTGAAAACAGAACGAGTTGGATCGATCTCATAGATTATACTAGTTTTCGGTAAAATTGGGTTTAATGTGTATTGATGTTTTCCTAAGAGTAAAGATAGATATGAGATATATATGATGATATGATAATGTTTAGTTAAATCCAAGTAGGTTCAGAGGGTTCATGACCCTTCTGTAGCGTTTGTAGAAACTTTTTCGGAAGATTTTCTAAAAACACGTAAATCGAGGATTCAAGTTAACTAGTGTCATGAATTAGTTTGCAATGATGTTTTAAGAATAATAGAACTGAAATAATTAGAATCGGACTTGATTTGGTTGATCTGGAAAGATCATGAATTCTATCATAGTTAAGTGGAGAATTTCATAAAGATATGATCATGATGGCGTTTCGCCATTTGTTTTGACAGATTTGACTAGGACATAGAGTGCTCGCGAAGTCATATAAGTAACCAATGCGATGAGAACCTAAATTGGTGAATTCGTGTTTTGATTAACATGTTAGGTTAAAAGAGGATAGTTAAAAGGTGGTTTTGAGTGTGGAGTTCATGATTACATATGGTTAATATAATCAACCACCACATGTATGGATTTTTATAATGTTATGATATGATGTGAGATGTTAGATGAAGTTGATGTCTATTGACGTATGTAAATATTTGAGCATGTAATTGTATGTATATTTATATGTGAATGACCAAGTGTGTGTGTGTATATATATATATATATATATATATATATATAAACATTGGTATCCATATTTGTATATGTAAGTGATGGTAAACTATGGACAATTTGAATATATAAGATCGGTAAAGAAAATAAGTTATGAGTTCTGAACTTGTATTAGCATGTATAGAAGTACGTTATTGGAATAAATTTATTATTGACTAATGCATATGATTTAGCTATATAGATAATCGACTTGGTAAGATACTGCATCAATGTTTCAGATAAGAATTTTAAAAACGATATATGTTTGATCGATAAATATACAATATGAGGACAGTAAAAGACTATGGTATCAGAATTCGGTGTAAAATATATTGTTTTGTGATGTTTGGGTTGATGCTTTGTGTGATTTGAATGTTCAGTTAATGGATTGTCATATATGTGGATATGTAGATGTGAGAATTTGTCATGGTAAAGAATAAAGGATAATAAAAATTGATAATTCTAAACTTGTAATAATTTAATTATTTTGATAAAATGCTGATATATTTGACTTGTTTGTTTGTAGTTTATATTTGACTTGTTTGTTGTAATACTAGCTTGGTTACTTACTAAGTTTTTATAATCACACCAAACCAATTTGCCAGTTTTGCAGGTTAGATATCAGGTGGGTCAACCACTTCAGCTTTGGAAGTCATGCTCAAGACGCGGATTACCCAAGCTGCAGTCATCCTCGCACGTGTCATGAGAGAAGTTTTAGAAGTTTAGGATATTTGGTTATTATTTTAGTTATCGTGTTGAGCACTCTGTTTGTAAATATTAAGTAAATATTTTGATTGCTTATGATGTTATGGGCTCAGAGCGCTTGAGTGTTGATAGATGATGTGGGAACAGAGCCTTTAGGTGATGATTTTGATGTGTTTTGAGTGGACCTGAGGTCCTTTCGATATATGATGTTTATTTCATGTTCATTTTTATGCTGGACTTCATTCCAAGTGTTCCAGTTTTAGGATACATCATGCCCGATTTTCTGAAAATTTAGAGGCATATGGAGATGGATGAATCCCGTCTCTTGCCGGTAGCACCTTATCCTAGCGGAGTGTTACAGTTGTGGTGTCATAGCAAGGGTTTATGCATCGGTGACTCGTCTGAGTAATTTTTCCGTTACGTATAGATAATATAGGACTTATGTTTATAATTTGAATTGATTTCTTATGTATAGTATGATGTGTTATGATTTTGATTGATATAGGTCATTTGGATTATCTATATATGTTTGTGTATTATGAATATATGTATGTGTATAGGTATACTAAGTTACAAGTATGAGGTTTATGAAGGTATATGTATAAGTAAGTAATGTGAGTTCAATGTGTTTTAAGGTACGAGAGATTTTATGATGTTAATAAACTCAATTTTGAATGGACATTTTGTTTTCCGTGCTATGATATTTTCATTCATGTTTTGAGAACTTGTATTTGATTTTTTTTTGCCATAAAAGTGTTTTGAAAGGAAAAAAAGAAAGAAAAGAAAGAATGAATGATTTCTGATATTTTGGTTTTGACTATAAGTGATAAAAAAATATTTCTGCCTCGGCGCTTGATTCAAGTTTTCATGTTTTGAGATTTATCGATATGCTTCCGTCGAGGTTCTTGATAATATGTTTTCAGTCTCAGCGCTCGAAAATGATTTTGATGTTTTTAAACTGAAAAACTTTGTTTTCGTCAAGACGTTCGAAAATATGTTCCATCACGGTGCTTGATGATTTTATTTTTTTTACCCTCCGTGGCGCTTGTATATGTTTCGTTCCGGCTTGACTGGGGCACTTGGTATGGCGTCCAGACCATCAGAAAACGGCTGACCCACTACCCTGTCGACATGGTTCGTACACTGTCCGGTCTGTACGCGTGACTAAATAGTGGATGCTCGATATGTATTTTGAAAAGTTTGTATCAAATATTTATTTTTGATTTAAATATATTTATGTTTTGGGGTAGAAAACTGATTTCAAAAGAATAACATTTTGATTTTGAAACATTTCAATATTGTTTATGATATTATATGATATGATATGTTTCTGTCAAGGCGCTTATATATGGTTTTTACGGTTTTTACGGTTTTATAATTTGATATGATATGTTTCCGTCGTGGTGTTTGTATAGGGGTTTGTCTAACTGCAGTGGACCGACCCGCTACCGTCTATCGACAGGGGATCATTTCGTTCATTGTCTGATCTGTGCGTGCGATTTGGGCATTGGGCGCTTGTTATGTTTCGTCTAGTTGAGCTATGCTGGATGTTTGATATAAATTTACGATGATGGATTTTGAAATTGATTTTTGTTTACAGCAAGAAAGTTTTCCAAATGCATTTTCAAGAAGGTTTTGAAAGAGATTGTCTTACGTTTTTCCATTTTAATGATATTAGAAATTGACAGATTTCAGATTATTAACATCATAAGAGCACATATGATTATATGTCACTTATGGCTGTGACAATGGATATATTTGTTGATATAAAAGTTTATGTTCGTTACATGAGCATGTATGTAAGTTTATAGTGTTGAGGTTGGTGCTCAGAGCGCCAATTCCGGTTTGTATTTCCTTGTAAATACTATTGTAAACATTTTATTATGAATAAAATGAGCAGTTTCTATAATATAATATATCTTCTTATATGGTAAAAACGTAATAGACCTTAGGATGATTAGTCATGATACAATCACAAAAGCGTCGCAACTGACATTGAGTTGTATAATGACGTTGTCATTCTCAGATAGTTCCTGGTCAAGGTTTACACTACTTGGTCAGTATAGTAAACCAATTGAGATAGGTACATGTCGTATACTGGTATATATGATTCCAATGGTTTCTCAATAAACCATGAGTCTTGGAGACTCATATAGACGTGTAGGTGTTTATAGAGGATAAACATTGAATGACTCTCCGAAGATTCTTAATATATGGTACACCAACGTCAATAAGAATCTTCTCGGGTTGAGTAGCATTTGTGATTCTTCGACTTGAGATACCACTGTGGGCACATGAGACATCTTCCACACTTAGATGGCAGTCACGTCACCGATCTATTCAGATCACACCTTCGCCTGTTCGTTGAGTGTGGATAGATCCTCAGGGTGTCCTGTGTGTATCGAGATAGGATCCGTCAGTTCTGTATACAGAGCATAGGTAGTCCATATATGATTAGCAATCAGATAAAAACTATGGGCCCGTGGTACACTTTAGAAGTGAGTTCTAAGTATTCTTTTAGAGATTGCTAATAGACACATCGACGGGATTGTCCCTATAGAGCTTTGACGTTTACATCTATATCTCTGGGATATATCTGGATACCTGTGACGGAGGAATTAAACATATTCCATGAACTCGACCTGTATGATTCAACGAGTTTATCCGTGGTCGTCATAATTTACAGGTGGGTAAATTATGGACACGAAATTAGATTTCGTGACGGATTTGTCTGAATCTAGAGAGTCTCACTAGTGAAATATACTAATAGAGCACTAGGGCAACTTTTATGAATAATACTGATTATTTATAAGTCATTTAAAGGTTAAACGAAAAATTCATGCGAATGGACCTAATAGTTCATTTCCTAATTATTGTGTATTTGTATTTAATAATAGATTTTATTAAATACACATTAATTAAATGTCAAATTGTGATATTTGACATATATCATAAATATATATATGTATTTGGATATTTAAAATAAATATAATACACATATTTAAAATATTTATATTTAAATAATTATTTAATTATTAAATTATTAAATTAATTAAAAATATAAATATCTTAATTTTTGATATTTTTTGGAAATGCTTTAAGTTGCTTTATTTGACTTGTTGAATTTCATTAAATGTGTAATGATCAAGTTGCAAGTTGATTAAAGCAAACTTTAATGAAACAAAAAATAATATCTAGATATTATTATGTATACAAAATTCGGCCAAGGCCTTTGGTGGAAGTATATATTATTTTGTTTCATTTTATTAGGTTAAGGTTAATTAGTTACCAAAAACAAACACAAAAGAGTTGAGAGAAAAAGTTGAAGAACAAAAAGAAAAGCTTGAAATAATTTGATTTTTGTAAGTCTTTCTTTAAACTTTTCAACTAAGAAAATATTTCTAACATGCTTAGCTTCAACATGTGTTGCTAGGATGTTGTCTCTACACTTATAGTTTGTGTTTTAATTGCTTATGAACTTGTTTGAAAGATGAAAGCATGTATGGTTTATAAAGTAAGCTTGAAATGGTTTCAATGGCTTACTTTTGATTATTTGATAATCATGTTGCCATTATAGAGTTTCTAAGCCACTCATTGATGACTAGAATTGTTCTTGAGTTGTTTCATAATGGTGAGACTTGTTTGGTGTGGTAAAGTTTGAATTAAAGTGTTGGATTTAATTGATTTGGTAAGATTTGTCAATTTGAAGAAATTATAAAATTGGGGTTCTTAACCCTTTCCAAATTTGGGGTTTTTCATATATGTGATGTATTATGGTTTGTATATGATGCATATTAATTTTTGAGTTGATTTGATTTGATCTTGACATGTTTTGAACAAAAAAAAGGCCAAATTATAAAAACTGAAAAATTCTGGGTTGTTCGGCAATTAGCAAAAAATTGGGGATTTTGTTGCAATCTGATTTTGATGTGTTGGACATGTTGGAAATCATTTTAGAAATGATTTAGAATCATCCAAAATTATATTTGACAATTTTAGGACTAAAATGATCAATTTATAAAGTATTGGGGTAATTCGGTAATTACCAAGAAATTTGGTTTCTTGTGTAATTTTTCAGAATTTGATAATTGGGTAATTAAATAAATAAGTTTATTTAATCGATCCAAGAAAAATTTTGAAATTGGAAAATTTTGATTTTCCGCGTTTCCGCTGCCTTATCGGATTTTCACCTTAAAACCCCTACATATAGTTAGTCACAGATCTTTTGAGTATTGTGATGGTTATGTATGCTATGTTGTCAGCCATACAATGTTGTATGTGCGATTGGATATGTGCGTATGTAAACTTTGATAATGATAGCGTTTACAGATAGGATGTGAAATGACATGATATGGAATGAATAAGTTTCGTTTTAGATTATGGACTGCAATTCGTATTGTGTTTGCCGTTTTTGGATACTGTATTTGATTACATGTAAAGAACCTGTGTTATGGTGATTGTGACTAACTGTATATGATTTGTGTTCAGCTTTAAGTTTCTATGATGGATGAATCTGAAACGGTGTGAGCGTGTTCCTATGAATGAGTGTGAATTAAGATGATAAGTTTGATGTATTTTTGATATGAAATGTTTGATTCGATGTGTTTTGTTTTGAAATAACATGATTTGTATTGATATATGAAATACGTGATTTTTGAAAAGATGTTGAGTAAGGCGACTTCTAAATACGGATAAGATGGTAATATACGTACGTTCGGTTCTGAATGATCGGACATAAGGACGGAGAAATTTCAAGGACGGAAGTTTTATAAGGAGGGGAGGATGTAATATCCTGAATGTTTCGGAGAATTCTTAAAAGATTTCCGAATTAAATTTAAGGATTTGGAATGTGATGGTATTCGAAAATGAGAGTATATATGTTGGAAAGAATGAAAATTTTAAAGTGAAACTTTATCGCGTTGAAAAACGCGTGCTTTCGAGAACCGGTTATGCGATTCCTGATTATATCGTTATACGCGTAAAAGTTTCTCATTTCGGCTATGAAAATAGAAAACGAACTTCGATTGAGCTGATTTTTGAACCATTAGACTCGTTTTTCCGAGACGAAAAACTTTCATGTTGAACACTTTTCGACATTTAACACAGAAGAGCTTCAACAATATGAATTTCTATGAAAGCCCTATGATAGGGGCCTAATTGTAAATTTACGGGGTCAAAACATAATTTTTCGAAATTTTTCTATATATACCCAATCTTTTCTGAAATCACGAAAATGGCATAAGGAACCAAAACACCTCTACTCGACCCATTCCCTACAAAACGCGTATTGGCCTTTTCTTGGCTTGTCGTCCGGCTAGTCGGCCACCACTGGCCAGCCGACGACCTATGGGGTTATGCCTAGCCAACCCCTGTCTGAAGGTAGCCAGAGGCGGCCCTAAAACCGTCAGCAACAGCAGGAAATGGAAGAAATATGAGCGCGAGTGGGTTTCCCGATCCCGACTCATCACTTTATTTCACGGCCCAAGCCACCCGCCAAATCGAAGATCTCAGAGAGTACTACAAGTTGGCAGTGACAGATTTTCTGTTCCTTGGATGGTTGCACACGAAACGAGGGAGAAAGATTCAATGAATAGTGACCCATTGTGAACAGTAGCTCCGATCGAAATTTCGTCAATTCCAGCACTTTGGTGGGATCGTTTAGAGTCCGTATATGCCCTTGAAATCTCGGTAAGACCTCCCGATAAATACTCGTAAATTTCTAGTTATCATTAAATGTTCGGATGTTTCCAGTAGCTTCGTAGAGTAACATATTGACATAAATTGAATTGTTTGAGTATTAGTATATCAAATATGTGTATTTGGTAGAATCCGGGTGAGAACGGAACTAGTTGGATTGATCTGATAAATTATGCTAGTTTTCGGTAAAAGTGGGTTTAATGTGTATTGATGTTTTCCTAAGAGTAAAGATATATATGAGATATATATAATGATATGATAATGTTTCGTTAAATCCTGGAAGGTTCGGAGGGTTCGGGACCATTCCGTAGCGTTTGCGAAAACTTTTTCAGAAGATTTTTCAAAAACGCGTAAACCGATGATTCAAGTTAACTAGTGGCATGAATTAGTTTATAATGATGTTTTAAGAATAACAGAATTGAAATAATTGGAATCGAACTTGATTTGTTTGTTCCGGAAAGATCCTGAATTTTATCGTAGTTAAGTGGAGAATTCCGTAAAGATGCGATTCCGACAGCGTTTCGCCATTTATTTTGACAGATTTGACTAGGACCCGAAGTGCTCGTAAAGCCAGATAAGTAATACATGCGATGAGAACTTAAATTGGTGAATTCGTGTTTTGAATATATATATATATATATGATTGACATGTTTGGTTAAAAAGATAATAGTTAAGATGTGATTTTGAGTACGGAGTTCAGGATTACGTATGGTTAATATAATCAACCACCACACGATTCGGATGATAAGCAATGTTTGTCATGTATGTGCATGAGTTTGTGTCACGTGATATGTGTGCATGTGTGTATGTTTGATTGGTTGATAATCTCGTAGTGTAGTAGTCGAGCTGGTTAGGGATCCGTTCGAACGAAATTCATCTCATATCTATTCTAAAATAGGTAATGAGTCTCGTATGAGTATTGTGTGTATAAGCCAGACATATATTTGTATTGTTATACGATGTGTTCTCTGATGTACTGATTGTTATATGTGCTTTGTTATCGGTTGTACGATGACTGTATGTATGTCTGAATGTATGTATGTGTATGATAGAATTCGTAAGATGTATGGACAATGTATAGTTATGTGAAGTGAATGAATGATTTGAAAACTGATGTGAATATCAGATGTTATAAAGCGTGTTTGTTAAGTTGTATTGGTATGTATGTATATATGTGTAAGAAATCTGAAATTATAATTGCATGTATTTAAGAGAAGTATGCTACGGTATGAGCGGATGCATGTGAATTCCAGATGATAAGCTGTTGTAAGGTTACCGTAATTAAAGAAAGTTAAAGTAAGTATGTTTTGAATTGAAGAAAATATGTTTTGAATTGAAGGAAGTATGTTTGTTTTAGCGATTTAATGATATTTCAAAGATGCTTAATCGTAATAAAGTATAATAAATCTGACTCTTCGTCTCATGTGATGGAAATGGATTCGATGTAAAATGTCTTGTTCTGTAATGTTCGGGTTGATGTTTTGTGTGATTTGAATATTTTGCTAATGGATTGGCATATATGTGAATATGTAGATATGAGAATTTGTCATGGTAATGAATAAATGATAATAAAAGTTGATAAATCTAAAGTTGTAATAATTTAGTTATTTTGATAAACTGCTGATATGTTTGACTTGTTTCACACCAAGCCAGTTTGCCAATTTTACATGTTAGATACCAGGTGAGTCAACCACTTCAGCTTTGGAAGTCATACTCGAGACGCGGATTACCCAAGCGGCAGTCACCCTCGCAAGTGTCATGGGGGAAGTTTTAGAAGTTTAAAAAGTTTAGGATATTTGGTTTTTATTTTGGTTGTCATGCTGAGCACGCTGTTTGTATATATTAAGTAAATGTTTTGAATGCTTATGATGTTGTGAGCACAGAGCCCTTGAGTGTTGATAAATGATGTGGGCACGGAGCTCTTAGATGATGATTTTGATGTGTTTTGAGTAGACCTGAGGTCCTTTTGATATATGATGTTTATTGCAGGTTCGTTTTGATGCTGGACTTCGTTCCAGGTTGTCCAATTTTATGATACATTATGCCCGATTTTTTGAAAATTTAGAGGCTTATGGAGATAGATCAATCATGTCTTTTGCCGGTAGCACCTTACCCCTGGCGAGGTGTTATACTAAACCACAGTAAAATCTTGTATCTCTTGTTGCATGTGTATTGTTAATTGTTGAGGGATTCTTTTGGTTTTGAAAGGCTAATGATACGTATGGTTGGGGAGAATAGAAGGTGAGTCAAGAGAATGAGTTTAGGAGATGATCATTCCTTTATTTAATTGTATTTTAAAGAGGTCTATGAGCCTTCGGCTCTTTATTCTCCCCAAGTGGCAATAAACAATTCTCCTTTTATATGTGATATTACTATTACCACCTTGGGGAGAATAGTATAATTATTGAAAATTACCAAATAACAGTGACTTGATTAAGTTTTAATTATCAGATATAATTTATTTTATCTTTTGGATCAATTAATTATAATATGTTGTTTGCTCTAACTCACGATTTGCACAGAACGATTGTATTCCACGACAGTGCCTCTCGCCTCTCAAATAATGGAATGGTGTTTTATTTTGAGTGTAAGACAGTTGCATTGTGAGAGATTTTTAGCCATCTGTGTGAGTCAAAATACTAAGCTAAGGACAAATAATATTGTGTATTGATAATGCGTGATTATATTCAAAATCAAATTAATGAGAAAATGATAACTTTTTAATTTTTTTTACCTAGAACCATGCTCATTCTCTTATTCAACCAAATATACAAGTTCTCACCTTTAAACTCATTCACCCTCTCCAATTCTCCATTCATGGTAAACCCATGCTAGTCTCATCTTAAACTCATTTCCACCTTGAACCAAACATATAGTAAGGATGTTGGTGTTGGTTTTCAAGTCAAAACCGAACAATTAGGAGAATGAGAACGTTTGTCCTAGTTGTTGAACTGTGTCACAATATTTTATGAAATTAAAAGTTCTCTGTAATTATTATTTGCTTTTATCTAATTATATTTTCCTATATTACGGAATATATAAGACATTTGATAAATGAATATAAAATATATAATTATAGAGACAATTTTTTGAATTTATAAAGTTTTACAATATTTTTTTAATAAATACATAATAAATTATTATCAATCTCGGGTCAACTCCCAGTCCAACCTTTGACCTTTGACATTTGACCCCCTCCCCATACCGGTGGAAAGGCCAGGTCAGGTTTTAAAATATTGGTCGAATTTTATCAAGAAAAAAATAATAGCAGGCCATGAACTCTTATTGAACTGAAAGGTTTATTTGCATGCTTAAGTTTCTAAAAAAATTAAGTTCTAGTAAAAGGTTTATTTGCATGCTTAAGTTTCTAAAAAAATTAAGTTCTAGTAATTTTCGAACAAGAAAATAATAACTAAAAAGAGAGATTCAAATGACATGAGCTTCATTTTTAAGCTTGTCGATCAGCTCATCCACAGAAGATACAATAACGCCTGCTTTTCTCTTGGGAGGTTCGGTTACTTGAATCACCTCCAAATCAGATTGGACATCCACGTTTAGCTCCTGGGGAGTATATTTCTTTATAGGTTTCGATTTTGCCTTCATTATGTTGGGGAGTGTTGCATACCTCGGTTGGTTGAGTCTCAAGTCGGTGCTGCATGAAATGTGAAGAACAAATTAGAAAAAGTCAGTACGGGGATCATACTAAAATATGCAGATGCAAATGTATTCGCATAAGTACAAGTATTTCGAGTCCTTGCATGGGTTGAACAGACTTTGATGGAAACTATGCAGTCAAAGGCGGTAACGGGATAAGGTGTTTTGATAGTTCAACCTACCCAAACATTGCCCTGAACGGGTTGACTAGCCAGACATGTAGAATTTTATCTAATATATAAAGAGTGATAACTTAAAATACCTAAGCGGTTGTTTGAAAAACTCACCCAAGCACCGCCTTTAACAACAGAGGATGGAAACAAAAATATATGCTTCCAGGAAAGTCTAAAAACTCACCCAAGCACCGCCTTTAACAACATAGGATGGAAACAAAAATATATGCTTCCAGGAAAGTCTAACTTCCATCAAGTTCAGCAATGCATGTGAAGGGCACTTTCTAAAAAGATTAGGCTTTTAGGTTTACTGGTGTTTCAACTTTCAACAAGTTCATCTATGGCAAATATTTAGTTATTACTCAACCTAAAAGCTTTAACTTACTATTAAGAGCACAACAATTGTATTTAGCAGTAATATTCCCCCTCATTGGCAAGTCACATAAAATCAAACACAGTTCCAACTATAAACATTACAACAAACAAAGACAAACACGAGCACAACTAATTATGATTTAATTATATGACAATAGAATTCGAACAAAAGACTGCTTGGTCAAACTGGCTCTGATACTATATTAAGTTATCACTTAGACCTAAAATCTAAAGTTTATAGGTAAGGGATGGCAGTATTATCTATCAAGATCAACTAAATATGATTTTGTGCTTCTCACATTGTTTTAATCCGAAACTCCTCATTATCCCCCTGGAGATTTTGCAAATACAAACTGCAATTTTCCTAAGTTGTCCACACATACCCTAGACAAACAATCCCACCAAGGTGTTTCCTCATTGTAGTTATCATAGTATTTTCAACAAAATCAGGAACTCGGGATGGTTTTACTTGTTTTCAATGCTTGTGTCTTCAATAAAACTATTTGTGGATCCATTAATGTTCTAAAAAACGCTAGGCGCTAGTCGGGCGGTGAGGGAGCGCCTAGCGCCTAGGCTTTCTAGGCGGCGGCTAGACGGATAGACTAGGTGGTGTTAGGCGATTTTATTATTTTATTCATAAAATTTGTAATTATATTATGTAATGGATTATTTGAAAAAACAAAATTGTATTTATGTCATCATTCTTTAATTGAAAAAAATTATATTCATGTCATCTTTCTTATCTTATGCAATTTACAATATCGTTATGATAGAACCCCAAAATCCTCAAAACAATTACACAGAAACAGAAATTACACCAAGAACTTTGCTAAATTGTATTTTTATTCATAGAACGCAACTGAAAAACAACAAAGATAGTTGAAGGTGGAGATTAATCCACCAGCCCTTGCACAACATTGTGAGGTGTTGGCAGCCTCCCTAGTTTCCCTTCCAATCCAATCCCAAATTTTTCTAAATGATAGCATACCCTAAAATCAATTGTTCATTCTTATTTATATGTAAACCCTAATGACTAAAATGACCAATTTAACCCTTGGGTCCTAACATTACTCCCCCCTTTGAAAACACGTTGTCCTCAACGTGAGAGTGCAGATCTGTTAATCGCCTCAAAGAATATCCCAGGCTTGAATGGCATTGTTCTGATGAAGTCCCAAGCTTCCTCCAGATAGCTAACAGATTCCGCAGATTGATAAGAGTGCATAATAATCCCTTGCAAAACTGATCCGAAGACAATAGATCCATCAACAAAATCTAACAAATGCTTAACTAGCCCCTCCAATTGCTTCGCTTGAGAAGCACGATCATCGTCCGCAATGACTACATATTCCACTATATCAACCTCTGTATTCTTCGTCTCATTACACTCTACTGTGATGCCCACTTCTTCATTATCATCTTGCTGTGGTGGGTCCGACTGTGCAATCATATCGAGAGTAGGATCATCCTCATTCGCGAACATTGGCTCTACGGCTTCAACTTCTTCACTGCTCCTCCCATCAATCACTGTTCCACTCTTCCCAATGCTTTCCCCCTCTGGGATCGACTCTATGTCACCAATATGCTCAACTTTCTCACTAGAACACACATGATTTGGGTGGAATCTCTCATCACATCTGAAACATAGGCCTTTATCGCGCCGAAACTGAAAATCGACTACAGAAAGTTGTCTGAATTTTCCCGATCGGCTGTTTGGAAGGTTCTCAGATTGATTCCTATTGCTCTCCACCAGAGGAAGTGTCAGACCAGTACCTGTCTCTTGAAGTGATGGAGCGACATCAGTGTGAGTACTCAAGTTAGTCTTCGATCCTTTTATCTGCTCCCGCATCTTCTCCCACATTGAATCAAATTTTTTCCAAGGATCTTCCTCAACGCTATCCAATCCTCTCACATCTGACTGGGACAAGAATCCCTTCACGGCTCGAGATCTTTCAGGCTTGCGTGAATTGATCCTTCTCTGTTTTCTGAGTTCCGCCAATCTGTCCAATTTTGCTAGTTTATCTTCCGCCTTTAAGGCAATTTTTTTGACCCCATCAAGATCAATCACCCTCAAATTCTTTAAGCCATCTCGAACCTCAGATTGCAACTCATACCGCAATCCA
Organism: Zanthoxylum bungeanum; assembly: GCA_019454045.1. Taxonomy (NCBI): domain Eukaryota; kingdom Viridiplantae; phylum Streptophyta; class Magnoliopsida; order Sapindales; family Rutaceae; genus Zanthoxylum; species Zanthoxylum bungeanum. Next base: position 47,977 of record SKCR01023469.1, on the reverse strand, counting down.
TTAATGAAAATGCCCGGTAAATGGTACTCGGATATGTAAGGCATTGATCCCACCACACAATCAAACCTATAAATATAGTCACAAAGAGAACCATCTTGCCTTATGCAACTCAATTCGTGCGAACTCCCAACACTCCTCATTTTTTTCTTTCTGTTTCTTCTTCCTTTACAAACAGTAGGCTCAAGGGCTAAAATGAAAGAACTTAGAATTTTCTGGGCCAAACCGCAAATATCAGAAACTTTAGGGGTGAAAATGTAAATAACCTGCCGGTGGCCGGAAATGCAAAGGGTGGTCAGATCTGAAAGCTTAGAACGTGCTGAGTGCGTTGGTGGTGGCGGCGTCGTCAGATTCCGGCCGTAGACGGCGGATCGGCGCGAAGAAGACCGCGACAGTGGGTGGCTGCTTCTGGCGTTTTCCGGCGGCTTTGGCTTCGAGGGTGGTATGGATTTGATCGCCGGCGTAAGGGGAATATTTTGGTGTGCTTCGCCGACGTCGGAAAGTGGCTGAGAGGCGGCGACGAGCGTGAAACGCGCAGCGCGGCGGCTGGGCAGGCTGAGACACGGTGGTTCTAGTTCGATTTGGAGTCGCCGGCGGTAGGGATGGTTCGCCGGCGTCGTCTGAGGGGGATGGTGGTCTCGGCTGTCGTTGATGGTTGCTGGTGTGGTGGTGGTGGGTGGCGGCAAGGGTTTCTGTCGATTAGGGTTTCTGTTTTTGTTTTTTTTTGTTTTTTTGTTTTTTTTTTTTTTTGATTTCTATTTTCAATAACCTCACAGATCCAAGAAACTACTGCTCTGATACCAATTGATAGAACCCCAAAATCCTCAAAACAATTACACAGAAATTACACCAAGAACTTTGCTAAATTGTATTTTTATTCATAGAACGCAACTGAAAAACAACAAAGATAGTTGAAGGTGGAGATTAATCCACCAGCCCTTGCACAACAATTGTGAGGTGTTGGCAGCCTCCCTAGTTTCCCTTCCAATCCAATTCCCAAATTTTTCTAAATGATAGCATACCCTAAAATCAATTGTTCATTCTTATTTATATGTAAACCCTAATGACTAAAATGACCAATTTAACCCTTGGGTCCTAACACGTTATACCTTGGAACAACTCATAAATAAGTGAGCAATAAATGATCAAAAGCAAAGAAATTTGTCATTGAAAAGAACTATAAAAAACAATTATTTTAACTAATCAATTCAGTAATCACACACTCAAATCTCAAATTAGCCAACAAATAACAATTATTTTAACTGATCAATTCATTAATTATATTTGATCAATTTAGTAATTACTACAAGTCTTATTTGATCAAGTCAGTGTCTTATATTTGCGATTTTATGAAGAAATAAAATAGAAAATTGGATCTGGATCAGATATCATACCAATAACACAATTTTTTGACCTGCCCGCCTAGACTCGCCTAGAACCGCCTAGACTCGCCTAGAACCCGCCTAAACTCGCAGACCACCTAGATGACCGATTTGCTCCATAATCAGGACGGGCTAGGGCCGCCTAGCGCCTAGGGGTCACCTAGCCCAATTTTTTGAACACTGAAAACATACGATTAACCCTGGATGGAGCTCATGTTTAAGCACACATAGCACCAGCATCACACATTATCAGTAATCATTCTGTTCTCTGAATAAATCAGGCACATATCCACAAAATGCTTTTCCTAGGAACTCCTTAGGTTATTGTGAAACGCTGGGAGAACAGGAGGTTAATTCCATCCTTAAAAGTTGTGTCATGTGATACACAAGGTTTCCTAATGATGTTTTGACAAGTGAAACCAAATCAAACTCAAAACCAGTTACTGTCTACAAGCAAGACCACTTCCACATAATCCTTTCACATTTATTATTGCCAATATTGCCAAATACAGTGGATCACTGGATCCACAGCCCTTTCTGGTTCCACTGAAATATTCACCAGACATCTATGAGATAATATAGTTTTTCTAAGCAAACTAACAACACATTCTTCTGTCTGCAGTTAAATATTCTCTGGCCAGGCTATTTTCTCTTTGGAACAATGAGTTTTAATGTTAACAACCCAGCCACTCATCCGTAGAAAGACCTCAGATTCTCCAAGTAACCAATTCATTTTTCATTCCAGCAATAGTTGTGAACACAAATCCAGTTTGTTTCTAGACAATTACAGAAAGTGCAGTCTTGTAGAACAGAACTTTAGGAGAGGAATCACATAAAGAACCATAGAAATCATTGTCCTGTCAGAAACAGTTCTGAAAACAATATACATTGTTGTATTGTCCTTGGAAACATGCTTTTGTAAACAGAAAAATACCCAAAAAATGTCAAGTGTTGGAACACTAAAAGTCAGGTTACAATACTTACGTGATTACAGCTGGTAAATCCAATTCTAAAGTCTCAAGACCACCATCTACTTCTCTGTCCACGGTTGCCAATTGTTTCTCCTTATCCAGCACAACCTACTAGACAGCAGCAGCAAATAGGTAAAGTTATCTTAAAAATCAAATAAACAATCAAGTAAAGAAAACAGCAACAACAAAATGACAGGAAAATACACCAAAATGTGCCTAATAAATGTTTAAAATGAAGAATTACAGATCTCATACTCTGGGAAGACTTCAAATATTAGTGGGGTTAAATATACTTCTACACATTACCCATTTATCAAACAGCGTCAGCAAGCAAAAAACAAACTATCACGTTTATTGACCATTATAAGTTCCGGCAACATTATTTGGGTTCATACAGATTACCTATTCCCTTGAGAGTATAAATTTTAAGGTAAAAGCGGATAGCAAGATAAAATAACATTATTGAGCCATTCAAACCCTCATAAGTGAAAAGAATAAAAATAAAACTAAGAAGGCATGAATTTTCCTTTAAGTCCCAAGTGTACAGGAGCAGATATTTCCTCTCAAGTTGATTCAGTTGTCGGTAATGAACCACATTTCACCCTGAATGCGTTGAAATTTAGTGTTGATATTTATACTGACCTTAGAAGCAAAGGTTCCCTGTGGCCAGCTGAGAAGCCCCGCCACCATTTGCCCTGTTTGATTGCAGTCATCATCTATTGCCTACACAAGAATCTGTGTCATCAGAAACAGCAATCTTCAGCATAAATTTCTAAAATCATGTAAGAAAAAGAAAAACTAATATCTTTGCCGCAATTTCAAGTTTCAACTAGTATCAGTGTCATAAGTACATGTTCACAAGTAACTAAACTCAACCAAATTAGATAGAATTTTGACCACCAACTTCAAACTTCTCTATTTGCTTAAGAACTAAACATGAAACACTTCACTGCAACATGAAATTAAATCCCAAAAGAAACCATTCAATTAGAATTAGACCGAACGAACCTGCTTTCCGAGAAAAAGCAACCCTGGCTTCTCAACCTCGACAAGGTTCTTCAAAATCTTAGCAACGGTCAAGGGATACAACTGACCGGATGCTTCCACGTGAATCCCTCTATCAGCGCCCATGGCTAAACCCGTCCGAAGAGTATCAATGGACTGGGATGGGCCCATGGTGACGGCGACAACCTCGGAAGCAAACCCCGATTCCTTAATCCTCAGAGCCTCTTCCAGCGCTATCTCGCAAAAGGGGTTCATCGACATCTTAACGTTGTTGGTCTCCACTCCTGTCTTGTCGGATTTCACTCTGATCTTCACGGCGTAGTCAACGACTCGTTTTATGGCTACCATTATCTTCATTTTCGCTGCAGTCTTGTCTGTCTGATTATGCACTGAATTTGGTAATTGCAATCAGGAGGAATTCAGGATATTATTGAACAGCCTGTATTATATTTAGAAACATTTTAAGAGTTTAATTTTACACTTGACCCCTAATATTTGAGATGGTGTCAAATGCACCCCATGAACAAACTCATGGATTTTTTTAGCCCAATAACAACTCAATTTACCCCACCCATATAAATAGGGTTTTAACCTCAGATCTATTAATTCCACTAAAGAGATTTACCAACTTAACTAATTGACACCCACAATTAATGATATTTTTACTAATTCGAAATGGGAAAGGGGAATGTGAATAATTCCTATTAGGGTATTAAATTATTAAAAATGAAAATGTTGCTTTACTCAATAGGCATGTCCGAACATTCTGTGTGACTTTCGGGCATGCCTTCGAGAAAAGAAGCAACACTCTTTTTAAAATAGATTGGAAATGAGAGTTTTAATGGAGTAGGAATAACAAAAATCCCTGTAGTGATGGAGGCCACGGGGCTCAATATGTTAGGTGTGGGTAAAGAGAAAATTTTTTGTACCCGTTTATTGACAAATATTGACATTCTCATTCAAATAGAGATAAAATTCCAATGTGAATGGGGACATGTCTGGTGCCCGTGGGGGCATGCACGTTAGGGTCGGGTATATGTGAAATTTTCATACTCGTTGATTGAATATGCCGGATATAAGTATTGACATCATCGTACCATACCTAACATGTTGTTATCCCTATAATGTAGCAGTGCCCACAAATTTTGAAATGAAGAATGGGAAACTCTTTGCCATTTATTATGAATAATGATTATCGCATGGTCATTATTCATCCAATTCCATTAATCAATAATTGATTAATTACTACTCAAGTGGTCAACGAGTATACTTAATATTGTGAGACTCTCTAGGTTCACAATCATTTGACATATAGATTCTATATGACCATGAACTTTGCCCACCTACATATCACAAATAAAGCAAGATGACACACTAACCATACTAGTTGAGATTAACCATATCTGTTTAATTATTTTGTGATTGATATCTAGAATTTCATTTCCAATATTGAATCATAATTATAATATTACCTTCTAATTACTAATTAATATTAAATAAAATAATAATTAATAAAAATTAATTTATTAATAGTTAATAAATTAAAAATAAAAATAAAAAATAAAAAACAAAAAACAAAAAATAATTTATTAATAATTAATAGTTAATAATTAAATTTATAAATAAATACTAATTAATTAATAATTAATAACATAATAACTAATGAATTAATAAGTATAAATTAATATAAAATTTTAATTAAGAACATTTTTGTAATTCGTTAATAATTCATTTTGATTACTTGACAAAGTAAATACATCGATATGAATATTATTTAATTCCGATTTTGATTATTACAACTAAATAAACAATTTATTCTGATTCACTATTCTGATTACAGCTTATTCTAATTTCGTGTACGTAAATGCACCATAAAAATAATTTATTGAACTTCATTGGATACTTTTTTTTTCAAAGCTTCTTAAATAACCATAATTCCAATATGATACAAACATTTGGCCCTGTTTATCAGAACTACACGTACTGATTTGATTAATTAAGTTCTCAAGTTATAAAATTAACAAGATAAGTCTTTTGACTAAGCCGAGGTTTATTTAATCATTTTTCAATTTAAATTAATTAAAAAAATCCATTTCTTCATCATTTATCTATATATTATTATAAATATGTGGAAATTCAAACTCTCCCTTTAGTTCACTCATCTTTTGATTTCTCTCCTAATTCACCAATTGATTCACTCCTCTTTTGAGCTTTCCTCTCTCCTTAAAAGTAGAAGATTTACTCTTTCCCACGCATGCCATCTGTTGGCGTATTAGCGGTTTTGTCAGGGGCACAGTGGAACATGAAAAATCTGATTTTTCAAATTTCAAAATTTTTTTTTTGGACTATTAAAATAAACTATTTATTTTAATATTTAATTCCAAAACAAATTTAGAATTACCCAAAATACCCAAAAATCGAAATTAAATAATGTGCAAATTTTTTGCATTTCTCATTTTAGTCCAAAAGTGTCAATTATACAATTAAGTGTTTCCAAAACACTATCAAAATGATTAATATACATCTAATGTACCAAATTTAATCCATAGAATGAAAAACCTCAATTTAGTATTAGGCATAAACCCTAGAAATTTCAATTAACAAAATTAATCAAATTTCCACCAAATTGACTTTCAATCTAACATTAGATAAATCAATCCAACATTCTTAAAGTCTCACCACATTCAAAAACACCCAAGAACAATTCTAGGTTTCTATAAAGTGGTATAAAAATTCTAGAATGACAACTTTAATTTCCTAAATCAAATTGAACTCGAATAACAGCTATTAAGTTCAAAGAATTATCACACAAACAATTAATTTTCCCAACAAGCATCCAACAAACAAAAAACTCAAATTCAAGAGAGGGAAAAACAATATACATCATATGTTGTTGATGATGTTTTCAGGCGCTACAACATTTAAAACAGTACGACAAGGGCAAAAGGGTAATTCCCTGACTGGATGAGATCATGTAACCGACCCGACCACAACATGTGAAGACCGACCACTTTGGTCCGGATGACCGATCACTATAAGGTCGGCAGAAACACTATCAGAACAAAAGATTATCATGGCCGACCTCATGAAGACCGACCAGACAATGAGCCGTGTTCAAGACAACAGCACCCCATTCTTGTGGATAAGATAAGAAAGATATCCTACTCTCACAAGGAGAAGGAGTCAGAATCCAAAAGGGAATACGGAAGAAGAAGGAAATACCGGATCAGGAATCCCTACAAGAAGAGAAGATTGAGTTCAAATAGGATTTCTTATGCAAATAGGAGTCTGATTTCTGTATTATTATAAATAGGAGGGTAGAGCATGTGTAAAAGACATCTGAAAATCATCACAAGAGTGAGGGATTAGAATCATCAAGCTCCGATTTGTAAAAGCAAAGAAGAGACCCGAGGAGTGTATTTGAGTAATAAAAAGTACCACCATGTTCTTGTTCGTGGACGTAGGTCGGATCCCAAAATCCACCGAACCACGTTAAATCTCTTTGTCGATTGGTGTGTGTTTTCCCGTCTCCCGCTAAATTTGCTTTTGGTCCCCCATAACCAAACAAATTCACCGTTGAAGGAGGATTACCTCGGAGGTGATATTCCCATATTACCCCGAGACCAAAATCAGCCGTCAACAGTTGGCGCCGTCTGTGGGGAACTTCACAAAAAGCAGTTCACGTGATAAGACAAATGGCGGAGGGCAGAAATCACCAACTAGGAGGTCCGGCAATGGACTGGATGAAAAAAATGGAAGATAGCATGAGGTCTATGATGGATCGACTAGAAAGAATGGTAGGAGCAAACAACGAGGAAACTGAAACCGGGACCGGACAGAGGAGGAAAGAGAGGGAAAGAGGGAAAAGAGTAGTAGATGTAAGCGAAAACGAGGGACCAAGAAAGAGAGGCCCCTATGGGATAAGATCTGAAGTGGTAGGAAGAGAGCCACGATCAGAAGACACATGGGAAGAAGAAGAGGAGGAACAATCACCCGACCCCTCCTCCGACAGATTTTACAGCTCCGAGAGGGAAGATAGAAAGTACAACGAAGACGTACAGGAAACCCCCGGGCTTAAAAAATGCCACGCCCGGAACGACAGGCGAACAGAAGGACACAGAAGGCGACACGGGGGCACAACCCGTGAAATAAAGTCTTGGTTGAGAAAAGAGATGACCAGATGGGGAGAATGCCTCAAGACCGGCGCGGGAGACACCCGAGGCGAGGAAGATGGGTCTCCCCTTACGGAAGAGATAAGGTCAGCACAGTTCCCGAAGCGATTTAACATGCCGACCATGGCACCATACAAAGGCCACTCCGACCCAAAATCCCACATCGAAAACTTTGTCCTCCTGATGGAAGTACAGGGAGTAACGGGCGACGCCATATGCAAAGTATTTCCTTAACTTTAGGTGGGCCTGCCATCCTATGGTATAGAAGTCTGGCCCCGGGGAGCATTCAGAGCTTCTCCCAACTTAAGAAGTCGTTTATCCGGCACTTCAAAGGAGCCTGCACCCCTAAAAAAACAATAGGAGAACTAAGGCTCATGAAACAAGGAGACGACGAAACACTGAAAAGCTTCATTGAAAGGTATCACAAACACTGTACTCGAGGTCGGAGGGTACGAATCCCAAGAAGCCCTGGAAAGTCTGAAAGGGGCCCTAAGAGTCGGGAAACTGTGGACCCACCTGAGGATCCATGAGACACCAGACTACGCTACCGCACTGGAGATAGCCAGGAAGTACGTCCTACTAGAAAGCGAGGAAAAAGTATCCCGGAGAGGGACAACCACCAGAGAAATGGTGACAAGGAGAGAAGACCATCGGCGACCGGAAAGAGAATTCCGGAAGTTCAATCCAAGACCCAAAGAGTTCAAGCCAATGGCACAAAAGGATCAAGGAAAAGGGCCCGCAACTCAAGTAAACCATGTGGTCCGAGAGGAAGCGTATATTCCCCTAAGCAAGCCGCCAGGGGAAATCATCATGGAGATACGGGAGAAAGGCCTCTTAATAGAGCCCGACCTCAGGAGGTTTCCCCCAGACAGAAAAAACAAAAGATCCTACTGCCTGCACCACAATCTAAAAGGGCACACAACCGATGAATGCAAGGACCTGCGGGAACAAATGGAGGACCTGGCCCGGAACGGGTACCTGAACAATTACATCGACCACGAGATCATGGCCGCCAGACAAAGGGCAAGGAATCGAAAGGTGAACGTCATCGTAGGAGGGGCAACGCTGGCCGGGGACTCTAACCGTTCGAGAAAGAATTACAGCCGAGCACGGGGGACAGAGGTGCTGAAAATAGAAAAAATCCCAAACCCACGAGGAAATTGGTCGACACCCATTATGTTCACCGATGAAGACACTCAGGGGGTAAGTTTCCCCCCCATGACGACGCACTAATAATCAAAGCAACAATCGGCGGCACAGAAGTGGACAGAATCTTGGTGGATCCCGGGAGCGCGGTAGACATAATTTCCAAAGAAACTTTGGAAAGCATGGGGGTAGAGTAAACACAGCTCTAACCAAGGACAGCACCCCCTGTACGGTTTCGAGGGTTCAACGGTCGTCCCGCTGGGAAGAATTCAACTAGCAATGACGATCGGAGCTGCCCCCAAAACCCGAACAATCATGATAAACTTCACTGTAGTAGACTGCATGAGCAGTTATCAAGTCATTGTCGGCCGCCCCTTCATGATGAAAACCAAGGCCGCAATGTCCTGTTATTACTTGAAATTGAAGTTCCCCACACGGGAAGGGATCGGGATCATATGCGGAAGCCAGAAGATAGCCCGCAGCTGTTTTGCCACTTTCTCGCGAGAGACCCTCTGCGTGGAAAGAGGCACCAAGAAGAGACAGAGAGACGAGGACGACAAGAACACGAGGAAAGACCCTGCTCCCCGGCCCGATAAAGCTGCACGGCTCGGAGCAGCCGAAGAATTAGAAGAAGTAAAACTATTCGGGCCAAAGAAAAGCATAAGAATAGGGGGAAGTCTAGACGAGGCCCTAAGAAAAGACTTGTTGGAATGTCTACAAGAGTACCCCGACGTTTTTGCATGGAGACACGATGACATGCCCGGAATCGACCCAAAATTCGTAAGCCATCGCTTAGCAGTGAACCCATTACACAAACCAGTAAAACAGAAGAGGAGAATATTCAACCAGGAGCGGTGCAGAGCAATAGCAACCGAGGTGGAAAAATTGCTGAAAGCCAGTTTCATCCGGGAAGTAAAATACCCAGAATGGGTGTCCAACGTGGTATTGGTGAAAAAATCTAACGGAAAGTGGAGAATGTGCGTAGATTTCACCGACCTCAACAAAGCATGTCCAAAAGACAGCTTTCCCCTCCCAAATATAGACCAACTGGTAGACACAACAGCCTGCCAAGGGCTGCTAAGCTTCATGGACGCTTTCTCGGGATACAATCAAGTCAAGATGCACCCTGCGGACGAGGAGAAGACCACCTTTATCACTGACCAAGGGCTGTACTGTTATAAAGTAATGCCTTTCGGATTGAAGAATGCAGGGGCGACTTTCCAGAGACTGGTGAACAAAATCTTCAAACCGCTCATCGGCACAACCATGCTGGTATATGTCGACGACATAATAACAATGTCCGGAGAACCAAGAGACCATGTGGCCGACCTGAAGAAAACTTTCGAACTCCTGAGGAAACACAGTTTAAAGCTCAATCCAGAGAAGTGTGCATTCGGGGTAGCCTCAGGAAAATTTCTGGGCTACATGGTGAGTTCACGAGGTATTAAAGCGAACCCGCAAAAGATACAAGCCGTGCTAGACCTGAAATCGCCCCGGACAGTTAAGGAAGTACAAAGCCTTACAGGAAGGATCGCCGCACTCAATCGGTTCATCTCGCGAGCAACCGACAAGTGCCATCCTTTCTTCAAAGTCATCAAAAAAGCTCAAAAAGGGGTCGACTGGACACCTGAGTGCGAAGAAGCCTTCCAGCACCTAAAACAATACCTGACACAGCCCCCTCTCCTAGCCAAACCCCTCCCAGGGGAGACACTGTATCTATACCTGGCCGTCTCAAAGCACGCAGTAAGCTCGGCACTGGTACAAGAGACCGACCATGTCCAGAAACCGGTTTACTATGTCAGTAAAGCCCTGCTGGACGCAGAAACTCGATACCCCATGCACGAACTCATTGCCCTATCCCTGATCACTGCGGCACGGAAGTTACGACCCTACTTTCAGGCCCATCCTATCAAGGTATACACGGATTATCCCCTGAGACAAATCTTGCAAAAACCAGAGGCCTCAGGGAGACTGATGAAGTGGTCAGTAGAAATAAGCGAGCACGACATCTCCTACCTCCCAAGAACAGCAATAAGAGGGCAGGCCTTAGCGGACTTCATAGCAGAACTCACGGAACCACAGGTCTTGGCCGTGGAAGAAGACAGGTGGGAAATGTCTGTAGACGGATCCGCAAGTTCGCAGCCCGGCCAAAATTCTCCAACTATTCAGACTCAGCTGACCAGGGGCGATTTCCATCTCAGCCAACATCCAAGCAAAATAAGGCTGGATCGGCAACCGTAGCCCGCACTCAAAGAAGATAGGTAGGAGTGCCACCGAGCCTTCGTCAGGTTGGCTGGCACGATCCATAGGGCCGGGAACGTCAAGGGCGATGTCTATCGGAATATTATACCGCTGACGGAGAAGGGCGAGGTCGTCCTCAGTTATTTTTGAAGGACGGTTCATATCCAGAGCCGACGATCCAAGTTCACCGGGCTCTGGGTCCTTCCGAGGAACCCTCTGATGGTAGGAGTCGTTTTCGATCTCAGAAGCAGTAGGGGTAGTATCGAGGTCTTCTACACTAGGCGCCCCTGAGCCCGAGGAGAGCTCTTCAGCGGGGGAGGTTGAGATTTTAGCAGGCCTTTCGGAGGAAGAACTATTATCGGACATCCCTGACACCCAGAAAAACAGAGAAGAGAGGGGAATCAGTCTATAAGGAACCACCCACAGTTTCCACACTAAACTAGATAGGAAGTCTCTAAAAGTGCCCTAAAGCAAGACCCAGCAAAACCACAAGTCTCTCCCTAAGCAAAATAAACAAACAGAATCACAGCATACAAAAGAGGAGAGGTCGCTCAGAAGACTTACTTGTTCTTCTCAAAAAGCAGGAGGTTATACGGTGCGGTGATGCCCGTTCCTTATGTGCACAGCGAAGAAAAAGAAGAAGACCACGGTTGAGCTTCGAGAGAACGGAGTTGGACGGACCACAGAAAGGTTTTCGGAAGAAAAGGAGAAATTGCCAAAAAGAAAAAAAATAGAAACAGTGAAAGCCTCGCTTTCTTATAGTCATGTCTGGGACGCTCATCACCATCGGTTTTGGCGGGAACCCGTCGGATGTTCGACAAGTGTCGAACTTAGAAGAAACCCTAAAGATGATTTGATGGGCATTTAAGCGGACGTGACTGTTGCGTGTCTCGAGACAAGGCGCTGGAAAAGAGACAACAAAGCGTGTCTCGACCTCATATCAACCTCCAAACAGAGCAAAACTATTATATAGTTCCCGGCACCAACTAGCACACTCGTTGGAACCGAGAACTAGGGGACAGATGTTGATGGTGTTTTCAGACGCTACAACATTTAAAACAGTACGACAAGGGCAAAAGGGTAATTCCCTAACTGGATGAGATCATGTAACCGACCCGACCACAACATGTGAAGACCGACCACTTTGGTCCGGATGACCGATCACTATAAGGTCGGCAAAAACACTATCAGCACAAAAGATTATCATGGCCGACCTCATGAAGACCGACCAAACAACGAGCCGTGTTTAAGACAACACACCCCATTCTTGTGGATAAGATAAGAAAGATATCCTACTCTCACAAGGAGAAGGAGTCAGAATCCAAAAGGGAATACGGAAGAAGAAGGCAATACCGGATCAGGAATCCCTACAAGAAGAGAAGATTGAGTTCAAATAGGATTTCTTATGCAAATAGGAGTCTGATTTCTGTATTATTATAAATAGGAGGGTAGAGCATGTGTAAAAGACATCTGAAAATCATCACAAGAGTGAGAGATTAGAATCATCAAGCTCCGATTTGTAAAAGCAAAGAAGAGACCCGAGGAGTGTATTTGAGTAATAAAAAGTACCACCATGTTCTTATCCGTGGACGTAGGTCGGATCCCAAAATCCACCGAACCACGTTAAATCTCTTTGTCGATTGGTGTGTTTTCCCGTCTCCCGCTAAATTTGCTTTTGGTCCCCCATAACCAAACAAATTCACCGTTGAAGGAGGATTACCTCGGAGGTGATATTCCCATATTACCCCGAGACCAAAATCAGCCGTCAACATATGTATTATCAAAAATTCAAAAGAAACAATTTTCAAGCTAAAAGATTAATAATCTTACCTTAAATTTGAATAATTTTTAATCCTTTTACTTGAATTTTTGATATTCCAATTTTTCCTCTCTCTTAGGTTTTTCTCTCCATTTGTTGTTGAAGAAATGGGAATCGTCCCCATTTAATAGTGTTGGCCGAAAATATAAGGTCTTGGGAGAGAGAAAAAATAATTTTTAATTTGAAACAATTTTCATTAAAAAATATCTCATTCCACTCACTTCCAACAATGTCAAATGTCAACATTATAAAGAGTTTTATTCCCAATATATAAGAAGCTTCACCCAATTCTTTCATAGAGAAGTTTTTATAGAGATAAGTTTTTACGCCCTGCATTATCCCGATATCATTCCCAATGATCAAGATGTCATCCACAAAGAGTACCAAAAATACCATCATGCTCCCACTGACCTTTTTATACACACATGATTCTTATGTATTCTTGAGGAAACTAGACAATCTAATAACCTCATCGAATCGAATATTTCAACTCCGTGAAGCTTGTTTATGTCCATAAATTGACTTCTTAAGCTAACAAACCATATCCAAGTCTTGGCTGGATGCAAAACCCTCCGGTTGTTCCATATAGAATTCTTCATCAAGAAATCCATTTAAGAATGCCATTTTGACATCCATTTGCCAAATCCCGTAGTCATGGTAGGCAGCAATTGTAGGGATATTAGAGCGAAAATCCGGTAACGCAGCGGAATCGCAGAAAATTAAAATTTTTCGATTTCAAAATTTTCTTGGATCAATCAAATAAACTTATTTATTTAATTATCCAATTATTAAATTCTGAAAAATTACACAAGAAATCAAATTTCTTGGTAATTACCGAATTGCCCCACAACTTTGCAAATTGATCATTTTAGTCCTAAAATTGTCAAATATAATTTTGGATGATTCTAAATCATTTCTAAAATGATTTCCAACATATCCAATACATCAAAATCAGATTGCAACAAAATCCCCAACTTTTGTCAAATTGCCGAACACACCCATAATTTTCGGTTATTTGTAATTTAGTCTTTTTATGTTCAGTACATGCCAAGATCAAATCCAATCAACCCAAAAATTAATATGCATCATATACACACCATAATACATCACATATATGAAAAGCCCCAAAATTGGAATGGGTTAAGAATCCTAATTTTAGAATTTCTGCAAATTGACAAATATTACCAAATCTTTAAATCCAACACTTTAATTCATTCTTTAACACACCAAACAGGTCTCACCATCATTAAACAACTCAAGAATAATTCCAGGTCATCAATGAGTGGCTTAGCAACTCTAGAATGACAACATGATTATCAAATAATCAAAAGTAAGCCATTGAAACCATTTCAAGCTTACTTAAAAACCATACATGCATACATCTTTCATACAAGTTGATAACCAATTAAAACATAAACTATAAGTGTAGAGGCAACATCCTAGCAACATATATTAAAGCTAAGCATGTTAGAAATATTTTTCATGTTGAAACCTTTAAAAAAAAACTTACAAAACTCAAAGATTTCCAAGCTTTTTCCTTTTTCCTTCAAGCTTTTCTCTCAATTACTTTTGTGTTTGTTTTGTGACTTATGAAACCCTAAAACCAAAATATGAAACAAAACAATATATACCTACAACTTTAAGCCTTGGCCGAATTGTGTATATAGTAAATATCTAGATATTTTAATTTTGTTTCATCAATTTGCTTTATCAACTTGTGTTTTAAATCATTACAACTTTAATGAATTATTCAACAAGTCAACAAAAGTAACTAAAAGCATTTCCATAAATATCACAACTTAGGATATTTATATTTTTAATTAATTTAATTATTTAACAATTAAATAATTAAATAATTATTTAAATATAAATATTTTAAACATATGTATTATATTTACATTAAATATCTAAATACATATATGTTTATGATATTAGTCAAATATCTCAATTTGATAATTACACTACAAGAAAACTGCCAAATAGCGACGGAAAAATCCGTAGCTAATTCGTCGCTAATAGGCCATTAGCGACGGAATAGCGACGGAAAAATTCCGTCTCTATTTTGTTGGTCGCAAAAAAAATAGCGACGGAAATATATCTTCCGTCGCTAAAGTTAGCGACGGATGGAAATTCCGTCTCTATATAGCGACAGAATGTCCGTCTCTAATTAGCGACGGTTAGTATTCCGTCGCTAAATAGCAACGGAAAATTTCGTTTCTAATTAGAGACGGAATTTTCATCCGTCGCTATTTAGCGACGGAAATTCCGTTTCTATAATTTTTTTGAAAAAAAAAAATTAAAAACTGAAATTTTAAAATTTTAGATAGGCGGGAAATTTAAAATTTTAAAATTTTAGCGACGGAATATTTCCGTAGCTATTCCGTAGCTATAAATTTTTTTTGAAAAAAAATTAAAAATTTTAAAATTTTAGAGAGGCGGGAAATTTAAAATTTTAAAAATTTTGAAAATATTTAACAACGGAATATTTCCGTAGCTATTCCGTAGCTATATTTTTTTTTTCAAAAAAAAAAATTAAAAACGAAAAATTTAAAATTTTAGAGAGGCGGGAAATTTAAAATTTTAAAAATATTTAGCGACGGAATATTTCCGTAGCTATTCCGTAGCTATAAATTTTTTTTGAAAAAAAATTAAAAATTTTAAAATTTTAGAGAGGCGGGAAATTTAAAATTTTAAAAATTTTGAAAATATTTAACAACGGAATATTTCCGTAGCTATTCCGTAGCTATATTTTTTTTTTCAAAAAAAAAAAATTAAAAACGAAAAATTTTAAAATTTTAGAGAGAGGCGGGAAATTTAAAATTTTAAAAATATATGAAACTTTTAAAATTTTAGAAATGAAAAAATTTTATAATTTTAGAAAAGAAAAAATTTAAAATTTTAGAAAGGAATTTTTTTTTAAAATTTTAGAGAGGTTGGAAATTTAATAATTATATAGATATGAAAAATTTATAAATTGTAGAGATATTAAATTTTTAAAATTTTAGATAAGGGAAAATTTTAAAAATTTTGAATGGTATAAAATTTTAAAAAAGTGGATTTTTTTAATTGTTATATATACATCTTAAATTATACAAGTTACCGTAATGTCCACTCGAGCTTCGACACACACCATCCATTTACGAAACGTCCACCGTTTGTTTCTTAAGAAATTTTAAAAGAGGGGATAAGAAAAATGAGAAATTGATAATGAGAGTTGAGGTAATTAAAAATTTGATGGTATATGAAATTGAGTAAGAAAATTTTGGATGGTGTATTGGAGTTGAGAGTTAAAAAGATTATGATGTATATATAGAGGAAAAAAATAAGAGAAGCGGGAAAATTTGTAAATTTTGTATACTTTTGAAATTTTCACAATGTGGGAAATTTTTTGAAATTTGACGAAAATTAGCGACGGAATAGATATTCCGTTTCTATTTAGAGACGGAAAATCCGTCTCTATTTTTTTAAAAAAAAAAAAAGTGGTGCCGAAAAAAAAAAGTTTGGGGGGATTGAAAATTTTAAAAATTAGCGACGGAATAGAAACGGAACAATTCCGTTTCTAATTAACAAAAAAATTTAAAATAAAAATAAAAATTAAAGATTAGAAACGGAATTGAAATTCCGTTTCTAATTAGCTACGGAATTGAAATTCCGTTTCTAATTAGCGACGGAATATCAATTCCGTTTCTAATTAGCGACGGAACAATTCCGTTTCTAATTAATAAAAAAATAAAAATAAAAATAAAAATTAAAATTAGCGACGGAATTGAAATTCCGTTTCTAATTAGAGACGGAATTTGAATTCCGTTTCTAATTAGCGACGGATTAGCGACGGAAAAATTCCGTTTCTAATTAACAAAAAAATTTAAAATAAAAATAAAAATTAAAGATTAGAAACGGAATTGAAATTCCGTTTCTAATTAGCCACGGAATTGAAATTCCGTTTCTAATTAGCGACGGAATATCAATTCCGTTTCTAATTAGCGACGGAACAATTCCGTTTCTAATTAATAAAAAAATAAAAAATAAAATTAAAATTAAAATTAGCGACGGAATTGAAATTCCGTTTCTAATTAGAGACGGAATTTGAATTCCGTTTCTAATTAGCGACGGATTAGCGACGGAAAAATTCCGTTTCTAAACAAAATTAGCGACGGAATAGTAATCCGTCTCTAATTAGCGACGGATTTTCATTTCCGTCTCTAATTTAGAGATGAAATTTTTTTGTCGCTAAATTCCGTCCCTAATATCATTATCCGTTTCAATTCCGTCTCAATTCCGTCGCTACATTTTGAAATGGAATATTCCGTCGCTAAATCCGTCGCTAAAACTGTAATTTCTTGTAGTGTTAATTAATATGTATTTGATAAAATCTATCATTAAATGCAAATACACAAAAATTAGGAAATGACTATTAGGTCCATTCGCATGAATTTTTCGTTTAACCTTTAAACGACTTATAAATAATCAGTATTATTTATAAAAGTTTCCCTAGTGCTCTACGAGTATATTTCACTAGTGAGACTCTCTAGATTCAGACACATCCGTCACGAAATCCAATTTCGTGTCCATAATTTACCCACCCGTTAATTATGATGACCACAGATAAACTCACCGAATCATACAGGTCGAGGTCATGGCATATGTATAATTCCTCCGTCACAGGTATCCGGATATATCCCAGAGATATAAATGTAAACGTCAAATCTCTATAGGGACTATCCTGTCGACATCTGTATTAGCAATCTCTAAAAGAACACTTAGAACTAACTTCTAAAGTGTACCACGAGCCCATGGTTTTTATCTGATTGCTAATCATATATGGACTATCTATGTTCTGTACACAGAACTCACGGATCCTATCTCGACACACACATGACACCCTGAGGATCTATCCATATTGTAGATACTGTATTGTTGCATAATGCCCAATGATGAGCCTCGTATGAAGGCACTGCCCGATAAGTCGCGGAAGTTGCGAGAAACGCATATCGGAAGGGAAAATTCTAAAATTAGTAGCTCGTCAAATTTAAACTCGCTAGTTAGCCGCAGGTTTGCTCAATCGATTCCTGTTTTAAACATTAATCTTGGCCCAAAACCCTCGCACCCATCCAAAGCCCATACACACCCATCCAAAGCCCACATGCATAACCCTAACCCTAATGCACCACTATAAAACATGACCTAAACCAAACCCTAAGGGGAGACTCTTCACGCCTCCTTCTTTTTCACTCATTCACTCGGCAAAGCAACAAAGAAAAACCCTAATAGCTTTCACGTCACTCTCTAGGCCACCATCTCTTCTCTCTCTCTCTCCACCCTCACATGGCCCCTATCTATTCTCTCTCTCTTTTTAACCTAGTCGGCATCAAATCACAGCCAGCCACTGACCGAAAAACAACAAATAAATCTACCATTCACTCGGCACCCCTCTCTCATTCCTAACATATAAACCCTAATCTTCTTCTCTCATTCGCCTCTCTCATACACCCAACAGCCCCTTCTCCAAACTGAACAACCGACACAAATAGCCCCACGAACTACTGCCCACCAACTCACGGCAATAACTAAACACGCTCACATACAGCCAAACCGAGACACTCACAACAACCTCATCTTCTTCCTTCTCTATCCTCTGACTCACACGCCAAAAATAAAAGACAACAAACCTAAGTCTCTTATTCCACTCATACACTCGGTGTCAATACAAATAATAATCCCTTCAACCATCCCTCAACCGACCAGGCAGCAATCCACCAAACAAGCCAACACATCAAGCCACACATACACTAGCAGCCCTTCTAACAGTCTCGGCAACTCACCAAACAACACCACTTAACCGAAACAAAAAGCCATCAGCGACCAGGCCAGAAAATATGAATAAACAAAGCAACAAATCAGCGTGAATCTGAACGTGAAGCAGTCCATCGCCGTGAACCCCTGCACCCATAAACTCCCCTTCAATCTCCACTCAAAGAATACCAAAAATCCCTTCAAAAACTGACAAAAAAGCAAGCAACTAACCACAAAAAATAAAGACTCCATCGGCCGAACAAACATTAAAACAAATAGCCCTTCAACGCACATAGAAACTGACCGACCGACCAACAAACACTAATCAGCAGCCCTCCATTAAACAAAGAATCAAAAAATCAAAACTGCCCCTCTAAACTGTGAACTAACCACCCTAAAACTGTCCCAAAAATCACCCCAAACCAGTCCAGAAAATAACCCAAAAACAGCAGTCTAAAACAGTAAAAACAGCAGCTAAATAGCGAAATAGCAAGTGGAAACAGAGAATCAGCGAACCATAAAAATAACGGAAACGTTAACCCTTCCGGTGACGTCCCAACGCGCTCCTAGTAAGTGACTTAAAAGGTAAGACCTGAGGGCACCCTTTTTATTATATTTTATTTTATCATCCTGGAAACGGCATGCTTGGTTGGACGTGAAGACTGTCCAAACCAGGTATACGAAGTCCTACATTGAAAACGGCCAAATTCTTTGGTCACATATTTATTATTCCGTATTTATTTTGTATTATTAGTCTTTTATTATTTCGTATTTAATTTACGTTTATTGTTGTTTTATTGTTCCGCATTTGTTTTGTATTATTTATCTTTCTTGTTATTTCACATATTTGTCTCTTCGATTATTTATTGTTATATGCATTATCATATTTCATGTATGTCAACATTGGGTTAATGATTGCATTGTGTTAATGATTGCGTATTATCCCTTGCGGTATATCGGATGGAAACCCAGACATAAATTTCATAGCCGAATCCGAATGGACGGTAGTGCGGTCTGTACATGGGATACAACTCCACGTACCGCTTGAGAAACACTCATGCATGTGTTTATGTCATTATAGATGCCGTTTTTGTAATCTCGTTCGAACGCGTTCCCGAACGCCACACGAACGTATGCATTCTGCCTCACTATGTTCGAACGCATTTACAAACGCTACTCGAATGCATGCATTCAGCCTTACCCCATTCGAATGCATTTCCAAACGCTACTCGAACACATGCATTCTGTCTTGTCATGCATCACATCCCATCCCGTTCGAACGTGTTTGCGAACGCTACACGAACGCGCGCATTCTGTCTCACTCCGTTCGAATGTGTTTCCGAATGCTATATGAACGCGCGCACACTAGACAGATTCCTTTATCATGTTTTATGCATGCTTGGCTCTTTGGTTATTCCTTTCTGCATCATGTGCTTAATTATCTGCCATTATTGTTAATGTTTCTATTGTCATTGCCGCACTTCTCTGATTAACATATTTTTAGAATTATGCATTTATTTTCACTTACATTTATGTTTATGGGTGTGCAAACTTGTATGTCATTAGAATTATTTTGCATGTGTTGCATAAGACTTGGTTACATCATTGCGTAAACCCGTTCATTACAATTGGCATAAGTAAGGGACAATTCCAAACCCAACGATTTGAGGTCTTCCCTTGCGAGGGGTGAATGCAGCCTTAAATCATTTCCCAGTTCACACGAGCGACTCCATTAATCTCCAGTTTAGTCCCCCGCGGACTACTCCGTACTCCCGACCGGGCCGCGAGCCCAGATAGTGTCGCCGTACCTCTGTACCATGCCTACATACACCCAACGAACAGACGGAGGTCTGATCTAAATAGATCGATGACGTGACTGCATTCTAAGTGTGGAAGATGTCTCATGTGCCCACAGTGGTATCTCAAGTCGAAGAATCACAAATGCTACTCAACCCGAGAAGATTCTTATTGACGTTGGTGTACCATCCATTAAGAATCTTCAGTGAGTCGTTCAATGTTTATCCGCTATAAACACCTACACGGCTATATGAGTCCCCAAGACTCATGATTCATTGAGAAACCATTGAAATTATATATTCCAGTATACGATATGTACCGATCTCAATGGATTTACTTTACTGACCAAGTAGTGTATGTTGGACAATTATGACCTATATCATCACTATTTATACAGAACATGGTGTTGTTGTACAAATTAACTATGTGACAAAGGAAATTGCTCTTTTATCATTTGTAATTTGATTATCGGGATATATAAATGATAAAAGCCCATATGATTAGTTCTAGATTAATAAGATATGAGACAATACTAATCCACTAAGGTTTAATCATTAAAATATCTCTAGTCATAGTATTATCGAGATTGGACATCGATAATACGGAATAGACTAGTATTGCACTTATGCGTGTTGTGGGAGCATAACGACATAGTTCTCATATATTTAAGTAGTGGATACTTATGCAAGTGTAATAGAAGGTTGTGTTTACCGATGGTATGGAAACAGCTTCGCTCTGGATAGACCCCTCAGAATTCCATTGGTAGTATGACTATGTGTCTATGGAAGTCCGAATCAAGGTAGGTGTACTTGGTCTTAACCTGAGACTTGCATCGCTAATACTTGCGACAATCAATATACTTTGGTTTTGGTCGTCCAGGGCTTTAACAGGTTTATGTGTACGCCTCTTCTGGGTATATTAAGAATCGTAGTGTATTGGGTGTGATGTCAAGATGGAAGTATCACTCTAGTCATAGTGGAGATGATGATCACGTATGATAGAACTGGTACTCTTATATGCTGCAGCATATCGGGATATTATGACTAGGTCATGTTTATCCGATTATAGAGACTAGTTACCAGAGATCCGATATGTGCTTCGTACGGGGCAGACACAATTCTAGCCCCCCAGGCCTAGCATATGACATTCGATACTGGATCGTAATACGTAATACTACGTATACTACCCTGACAAAGATTACATATTCCCTTAAAGAATATTTCTGGAGAATTGGGTAGGCACAGTGTTTTGCTAGAAGCCAACCATGTCTTGTAAATCGGTAAGAACGTGGTACCGGGGTACTCACGTATTCGGATAGTCCGATGACCGTATTTACTGCCAACATATCCAGGGATCTCTTGGGTCGCCTCCCAAAGATTCACCGATGATGTTTGACTCGAACAGATAATTAATCTGGGAATTAATTATGAGAGAGAAAATTAATCTGGGATTAATTACGGAAAAAATTAATCTGTGAATTAATTATCAAAGAGAAATAATTAATCTGGGATTAATTGCGACGAGAATTTATCTGGGATTAAATTCATCGGGAAGAGAGAACGCGATTAATTTGGAATTAATCGGTAAAATCAATTTAATAGTTAAATTGAATTTTTCTATTTAATTTATTTATTTGGGCTAAAATAATATATTGGATATATTAATTGAAATTAGATTTCTATGCGGAATTAAATTGGACTTTAATTCAGCGAACGAATTATTTTAGAATTAATTCGCAAGCAACTTCCATAATAATTTTGCTAGTCATTATTATTTAATTAAATTGGATTTAATTAAGTCGCAACGGAAATTCGTTTAATTCGGAATTAAACGAACCCGGTCCCGAGCGAAGTTGAGTGTTGGATTGTCTGACTTAATTTGGAATTTAAAGTGGGGCCCACCAACTTACATCAACAAGTCACTTGATTGATGGAAGTGATTGGAAGCTTTTAAAGCTTACTTGTCCAACACAATTTACTTTTTGGAAAATATAAATGCAACTTTTGATTTGTTTTTTTGGTAATTGATTTTAGAAATCAAAAGTTGAAAACACTATTCTCTCTTCCTCTCTCATGCTTGGCCGAACACTTCAAGCTTCCATGGTGGAAAATTTTTTCTTTCATTTGTTCCAAGCTAGCACTTAAAGGAGTGAATCAAGGTGTTAGGGAGACTCACCCGAGAGTTTGGAACTCGTCTTCAAGCTCCGAGCTACCACATCTAAAGGAATTTTTGAAAGCCTATATCTGGTCAATGTGAGTATTCCGCAACTCCCTTTGATTTATTCACACACAAATCACTCTTAGACGATCTTGGCATGTTCTAGGAACACTAACAGTGTAAACCTTGACCATGAACTATTTGAGAATGACAACGTCATGATACAACTCAATGTCAATTGCGACGCTTTTTCAACTGTATCATGACTAATCATCCTAAGGTCAATTACGTCTTTACCATATTAGAAGATATATTATATTATAGAAACTGCTCATTTTATTCATAATAAAACGTTTACAATAGTATTTTTAAGGAAATACAACGGAGAATTGGCGCTCTGAGCACAAACCTCCAACAGCAATAGCCAATAAAATCCTAATAGACTTCAACATCGCTACTGGCAAAAAAGTTTCATCATAGTTGACACCAGGTCACTGTGTGTAACCCTTTGTAACCAGTCGAGCCTTGAAAGTTTCAACACTTCCGTCAGACCCTCTCTTCCTCTTGTAAACCCATTTACAATCGACAAGAACAATTCCTTCAGGAATAGGAACCAAGTCACAGACTTGATTCTGATGCATTGAGTCTAACTCTGATTTCATGGCTTCATGCTATTTCACGGAATCGATGTCTAACATCGCTTCTTTGTAAGTCTTCGGGTCAGTCTCTTATACCAATATCATATCAAGACCTTTGTCCTGTATCAAAGACAAATGCTTAGGAGGTCTTATGACCCTACTCGACCTACGAAGTGTGTGCGTCAAAGATCATTCACCTTCTTGAACCTCATGTTCCTCATGTGGTTCGTCAGTTATAAGCTGAACTTCATCAAGTTCAACTTGTCTATGATCTCCTCCTTCTGCCGAAAATTCTATTTCTAGAAATTTTGTGAAGCGATCTATTAACACGTTTCGACGCTTGGAATCATAGAACAAATATGCTTTCGTATTGGAAGGATACCCACAAACCTAAACTTTTGCCATCGATGCAATAATGTTGCGTCACTCTGACGTACGTAGGACAACCCCAAACCCTAATATAATTCAAGGTCGGTTTCCTACCAGCCTATATCTGATATAGGGTCGTAGGAACAGCTTTGGAAAGAACTCTGTTCAAAAGATGAACTGCAGTAAGAAGCGCATAACCCCACAAGTAATATGATAGATCTGTATAACTCAACATAGAACGAACCATATCCATAAAATTTTATTTCTCCTCCCAGACACTCAATTATGCTGTGGAGTACCTGGACTAGTATATTGAGCGAGAATCTCATTCTCCTTTAAATAATCAGTGAACTCACTGTTGGTTTCTATTAAGGTCCCAAGATCAATTATAAGCATGAATCAAGTGCGAATACACATCGAAGAAGTTGCGGAATACTTACATCGATCGGTTGAGCGACGCGACAAGCAACAGAAGTAAAAAAACTGCTCACTGGTTGGCGTGAACTGCAGTTTTTGTGCTCACTATTTTGGCTTCATTTTTGGTCCTTCGTCAAGCTCCAAGCTTCATCGAACGGTTCCCGGCTCATGGGTGAGCTTCCCTATCACCTTCGCATTTCTCATAAGTGTGCTAGCACTTGAGATTTTGCCACAAAATCCCACTCTAAGCCCCCAACTCACGACATTTTGATGAAATGCAGTGAGCATTTTTGCCTCCATGGGCGTGAGAAAGAAAAAAAAATGGAGAGAGAGAGATGTGAAATGTATTCCAAATTTGTGTATCTTATACCACATTTGAATTTGCATTTCATTTCATGTGCATTTGGCTTTCAAAAGTCAAACAATTAAAGCCCAACCACTCACATCAACTTCAATCCATCAACTTGTCAAGTCACATCACTCAAGTGACAAGTGATTTGACGCTTGATGCGACTAGTGATTTGACGCTTGATTTGACGTGCCGCACTCGAATTCGAAATGCGAATGCGCTAGCAAATCATCCTCGGGCTCGGGTTCGCTAATTCTAAATTAACGATTTTCCGTTGCATCGTAATTAAATGATTACGCCTAGCGAAGTCACTATTCACGTCGCTAACGAATTAATTCTAAATTAATTCGTTCGCCCGAATTAAAATCTAATTTTAATTCCGCGTCGAAATCCAATTTCGTTTAATATATCAAATATATTAATTATCGATTAATTCCAAATTAATCGTTATCTCTCTTTAATGATATTTTATCCCAGATAAAATATCTCCGCAATTAATCCCAGATTAATTTTCTCTCTCTTCTAATTAATCCCAGATTAATTTAGAGTGCGAGTTATACGTCAT
Source organism: Zanthoxylum bungeanum (assembly GCA_019454045.1). Taxonomy (NCBI): domain Eukaryota; kingdom Viridiplantae; phylum Streptophyta; class Magnoliopsida; order Sapindales; family Rutaceae; genus Zanthoxylum; species Zanthoxylum bungeanum. The sequence continues at coordinate 23,159 of SKCR01023469.1, read as the reverse complement.
CGGTGAATCTTTGGGAAGCGACCCATGAGATCCCCGGATATGTTGGCAGTAAATTCGATCGTCGGACTATCCGAACACGTAAGTACCTCGTACTACTTTTATGTCGAATTACAAGACAAGGTTGGCCTCTAGCAAAGCGTCATGCCTCCCCAATTCTTCGGAAACATCCTTACAGGAATAAAGAATCTGTATCAAGCGTAGTATACCGTAGTATTGTGTATTTCTATCCAGTATCTGATGATCACGTGTTAGGCCGGGGCTTGAATTGTGTCTGCCCCGTACGAAGCACATGTCGGATGTCTGGCGACTAGTCTCTATAATCAGATATACATGACCTAGTCATAATATCCCCGATAGCTGCGCAGCATTTAAGAGAACCAGTCCCGTATCCTACGTGACCATCATCTCCAAATGACTGGAGTGACACTTCCGTCTTGACATCACACCCAACACACTACGATTCTCGATATACCCAGAATCGGCGTACACAGAAACCGGTTAAAGCCCTGGACGACCTCAACCAAAATATATTGATTGTCGTATGTTTTAGCGGTGCAAGTCTCAGGTTAAGACCAAATACACCTACCCTGATTTCGGACTTCCATAGACACATAGTCATACTACCAATGGAATTTTGAGGGGGTCTTATCCAGAGCGAAGCTGTTTCCCGTACCATCGGTAAAACACAACCTTCTATTACACTTGAATGAGTATCCTATACCCAAATATATGAGAACTATGTCGTTGTGCCCTCACAACGCGCACAAGTGTAATACTAGTCTTTTACGTATTTTCGATGTCCAATCTCGATAATACTCTGACTAGGGATATTTAATGATTTATCCTTCGTGGACTGATATTGTCTCATATCATTCTCCGTCCAGGAACAAATCACAAGGACCTCTCATCATATATAGATATATCTAGGTGATCTAATCACAAATGATAAGAGTCCAATCTCCTTTGTCACATAGTTAATTTGTACAACTACACCATGATCTGTACAAATAGTGACGCTATGGGTCATAATTGTCCAACACTCACCGCTCATATATTCACCATCTCGATCCGATTGAAGACACTTAATGAATTTTCCAGTTTGCTTTTCCACTTTGTTTCGAAAATCTTTGAACCTTTCAAAAGTTTCCGATTTATGTTTCATCAAATAAACATAACCATACCGAGACAAATCCTCGGTAAAGGTAACGAAGTATGAAAAACCATTATGGGCAGTAAGACTCATGTGACCACATACATCAGAATGTACTAGTTCCAATAAGTCTAAGGCTTGATGTCTTACACCGGTAAATTGGGCTTTTGTCATTTTACCCTGAATATAAGATTCACAAGTCGAGTAAGGTTCATTAGTGATATTCTCAATCAAATCATTTCTAACCAACTGGGTAAGGCGTCATACGCTAATATGACCTAACCTCATGTGCCACAGTTCAGTATCATTAACATCAAGATCTATTTCGTTTATTAGTCCCAATATTCAAAATATCTCTAGTTGGATGCAAAATGTAATGACCATTCTCATTTGCATATTGAAGGATAGGAATATTATATTTATCATATAAATACAGAGAACGATTCTTAATATTTACACAAAAACCTTCTGTATCTAATATAAAAAGTGATATAATATTTACCACACATCCTGACACAAAATAACAGTCATTTAACAAAATGCTCCCACTGGACAAGGGAATTTCATATACCCCAACTGCAACTACATCCAAAGAGTCTCCAATCCCGAAACGCAACTGCAACGATCCAGATTTTAGCTTTCTACTTTCTTTCAGCCCTGCAACGAATTACAGATGTGAACAAGACAAGCAGAGTCTAAAATACAACTGGAAGAAATAGCTTCACAACCTAAAGAGATATAAATATTGGGAAAAATAAATATACCTGAAGTAGAGGCTCTGTCTCTCTTCAACTGCGCAAGATATTCAGGACATTTACGCTTCCAGTGTCCAACCTTTCTACAGTTGTCGCATGTGTCGTCGGCAGCTCTCTTGGGTTTTGGTTTCCCTATCTTACCCTGAGGAGCAATCTTTTTACCTTTCTACTTTTTTCCTTTGCCCTTCTTTTGAGAAGCAGCAGAAAGAGAAGTAGGTTTCAGAAGGCGAGTCGGCCCTCCATTCTTAAGATCCTTCTCAACAGTGAGCAGCATCCCATGCAACTCATTATAAGAACAGCTAATCTCATGCATATTAAAATTCAGCACAAATTGACGAAATGTGCTCGGGAGTGAGCCTAGTATCAAACTACGCCTAAGAGTTTCATTGAGTGAAAAGTCATATCGCCTCAATTGATCAATCAAATCAATCATATGAAGCACATGCGGACTGACTGATTGACCCTCAATCAGTCTGGAGTAAACAGTTCCACCACCACCACTCTATGAACATTAATTTTCTCTTGATTCATAAAGAGCTCTCTAAGCTGAGAGATTATGCTATATGAATCAGACATATCAATATATTGTTGGGGTTTTAGGCGATGGGCGCAGCGGAAGCGCGGTTTAGGCAAAATCGTATTTTAAAAATGTTTCAAAATACCAAATAAATTATTCAATATCTAATATGAATAATTTATTCATATTTCACCTAAACCTATTTATTCAATATCAAATATCAACATAAATAATGTTGAAACATCGCGAAACTTTTACGAAAATCGTTTTTCCGCAAAATGACGCAAAACACGTTTTCGACTGAACCGACCACCCGACACTTATGGGGACTGCCCAGGTCAGCCCCAATAGTGTCAAGGCAGTTCATGGGCTGCCCGAACAGTGACAGATTCACTGTTTCGACAGCCGTCACCCGGTTGGCTCAAAATTCACCTGGTAATGCCGTTTTTGGCCGTTTTCGCTTATTTCAACTCGAAAACACTTTCCGGAAATTATTCCAACACCCAAAACACATCCATTACATTCACAAGACAACAATTTCATCACCAAATCAGAATCATTTCCAGGTCTGAAACAGAAAACGAAATTGCCCATTTTCATGCTTTAAATCCAAATTTTAAACATTAATCAAATTAATCTCAATACCAAATCTAGTCACCACATATGAACAACCCAAGAAAAATTTTAGGTACCATAAGAGTGGTCACAACACTCAAGAATAGCAACTCATCAACAATTGATTAATTTGGCCTAATATTATAATAATATCTACCAAATACACTTCACATATGCATCCAAGCTTCCAATTCAACCACCACAACCAAAAGCCCAAAATTTTTCAGAATTGAAGGAACCCTAAAATATTTCTAAATCATCAAGAAATAAGAAATCAAATTTCCAAGCAAAGGGTTTGAAGAATTACCTTAAATCTCCTAAATCCTTGCATTTTTTCTTGATTTTCCTTCAATTTTTCCATGGATTTTTCAAACAAAATTTGAAACCCATTTATTTGTGTGACTTTTGGCCATTAAAGAAGCAAGTGAAAGAGAAAACAAATTTTCCTTTTTTAAATCCCCTTAACCGACTCACATAGGGTCAATTTGGTCAATTTGTGTTTTAATTAATTTGATCCAAAAAATCATATTAATAATACATGCCACATGTTACCATTAAATAATTAACATGTGTGATAACACTTATCACAAATGAAAAATATTTAATAAATTAAATATAAAGTCAAACTAGTTAAAATCCAAATTTAAAACTTCAACCTTAAATTTAATGCCAAGTGTAACCAATAATAATTAAACATTTTTCATAACAATTATGAAAATTTTATCAATTAATTATTATATATATATGTATTTTATTTACATTAAATAACAAATACATATATTTAATGGCATGTGTCAAAATCTCATTTGACGAATAATTAATGTGTATCTAATCGTATTACGTATCAAATATAAATACACAATAATTAGGATTGGATAAAATTCCCTAATGCATGTGTTATCCTTTAACCAATTAAACGATCTGAATTAACTCATTTAATCCGGTGAAGTATTATGAATAATTCGTATTATTCATATCGAGTTGCCCAAGTGCTCAACGAGTACACTTCATATTGTATGACTCTCTAAGTTTAGGTTTATCCGTAACGAAATCCTATTTCGTGTCCATAATCCACCCACTCATGGATTATGACGACCACAGATAATCTCGCTAAACTATGCAAGTCGAGGTCATTGCATACCTATAATCCATTCATCACAGGCTATCCATATTATACTTGGGATATAGATGAGAATGTCAAATCTGTTCGGTATAATACAGTCAAATTTCAATTTACGATATATAAATAACACTCGGAAGTGATTTCTGAAGTTATACCACGGTCATGAATTTACTAGATCGTAAACACATGCGGATGCCTATGTCCTGTACATAGGACTGACGGATCCTATCTTGATACGCACTGGATATCATGAGCATCAGTCCACACCCAACGAACAGGTGGAGGTCTGATCTAAATAGATCAGTGACGTGACTACCATCATAGTGTGGAGGATAACTCATATATCCCATTGTGGTATCTTAAGTCGAAGGACCACTATGCTCGCTCAACTCGAGAAGATTCATATTGACGTTGGTGTACCATCTATTAGGAAACCTTCAGTGAGTCATTCAGTGTCTTGTCAAATAAACACCTATATGTCTATACGAGTCTCCCGAGACTCATGGTTCACTGTGATAAACCATCGGACCAAGTCACGATATATGACATGTACTGGTTTCAGTGGATTTTACTAACCGACCCGTGTTAGTAAATCTTTACCAGGAACTTTATTTAAGGATATACATCTTATAGTGCGCTTCCCAATGTCAATTACAAACACGTTGTAACTACGCACTACATTGTAAATCATATGGTCTTTGTCTAATATACACGTATCACTAAACCAGATTTAGTTTCAATCTAATTATAATCAGATATCTAATCGTAATTAGATCGAATACGTGTATAAAAGATAAGGGTGCTACCACTTAAATTTATAATATTATGGAAGTTAGAATTGTTCGTATTTATGAATTAGACATAAATACGATCCGGATTGGCACTCCGAGCACCAACCCTAACATATATTGCCTCTTCAACTTCGGAGTAAGTGATCCGAAGATGTATGATTTAACTTTTAGATCATCATCCTTCCATTTCTGGAAGGTTGCATGCTCCTCGGGTGTTGACTCAGGTAGTATAGCTAGAGGAATCAGTCCATCCAACATATACCATAATCTCTCAGATTCGAGGACAATCCTCAAATCCATTTCCCAATCAGCAAAATTTTCGGGCCTAATTAGCTTATTCCTATCAAGCATACGAGCTAAAATATTGGAAGACGAAGAGCCGGCCATCGAAAATCTATCATATAGATAGCGAAAGAAATATTAGCAGATAATACAATTTCATTCAATATCAAACATAACATCAAAAAAATCATGGATTTTTAATTTAATTGATGTCTTCCCACTAAATCATGCAATACTGTAATCCCCAAACAGAAAGCAACAATATAATCAAATTAAATTAAAACAGCAGGAAGTAGATCCCATAAATATATTTCGGCTCACTGCTTTGGCACGTTCTCGCCTACGTATATTCATTAGGTAGACAACCATTGTCAATCACAAACATGACTCATAAATTTCGGTCCTGATCATTTCTCGTTGTGACTGCTTTGGCACATTCATAATGAGGCATTTTCAAGGCTTAACTTGTCAATGACAAACTCAAGTTACCGATGTAGTCCTGACAGCTTTGGCACGTTCAGGATTTCCACTTTCACTTGAATTTGCCTCTTATCATATAAGTTCTACCGGCACAAATGAACTACCATTAGCCATGCACAGCTTTGGCACGATACAACTACAACATCATAAAAATATTCGCATCCTTACTGATAAGACGGACTAATGAAAAAGCACACACAATACAATTTACTTTAAAGCCTTATTAAAGAGAATTTTATGCTAATCTGTCTAAGAGATTATTTAGATCCTATCTAAGAAAGCATGTGTTTACATAAATAAGTCTTAGATTACATATCAAATATCATGTTAGAATCATTTTATGGATTAGGAATCAGACTGGCTCTGATACAATTTTGTTGGAGTATTAGCGGTTTTGCCGGGGGAGCAGCGGAACGTGAAAAATCCGTTTTCTCAAATTTCAAAATTTTTTCTTTGGACTATTAAAATAAACTATTTATTTTAATACTTAATTCCAAATCAAATTTGGAATTATCCAAAATACCCCAAAAGCCGAAATTACATAATGTGCAAACTTTTTGCATTTTGATTATTTTAGTCCAAAAGTGTCAATTACATAATTAAGTATTTCCAAAATACTACCAAAATGATTAATACACATCTAATGTACCCAATTTAATCAATAGAATGAAAAGCCCCAATTTATTATTAGACATAAACCCTAGAAATTTCAATTAATTAAATTAATCAAATTTCCACCAAATTGACTTTCAATCTAGCATTAGTTAAATCAATCCGACATTCTTAAAGTCTCACCACATTCAAAAACACCCAAGAACAATTCTAGGTTTTTATAAAGTGGCATCGAAATTCTACAAATAACAACTTTAATTTCCTAAATCAAATTGAACTTAAATAATAATTATTAAGTTTAAAGAATTATCACACATGCAATTAATTTTCCCAACAAGCATCCAACAAACAAAAAACCCAAATTCAAGAGAGGGAAAAACAATATACATAATATGTATTATCAAAAATTCAAATGAAACAATTTCCAAGCTAAAAGATTAATAAACGTACCTTAAATTTGAATAATCTTTAAGCCTTTTACTTGAATTTTTGATCTTCCAATTTTTCATTTCTCTCTTAGGCTTTTTCTCTCCTTTTGTTGTTAAAGAAATGGGCATCATCCCCATTTAGTAGTGTTGGCCGAAAATATAAGGTCTTGGGAGAGAGAAAAAATAATTTTTAATTTGAAATAATTTCCATTAAAAAAGATCTCATTCCACTCACTTCCAACAATACCAAATGTCAACATTATAAAGCATCCTACCCATGTCTAATACATGTGAATTATAAACTTAATAATTCCCAATACATTTATTTAATAAATTAATTAATTAACACTTTAATTAATTAATCCATTTAATCAAATAATAATGTATTTCTACATTTACAATAAATGTTAAAATACATTCAAGGTTGACATATGCTCCAAAAAATATTCGGTAATTAATTAATACGTATCTAATCAAATTATGTATCAAATACACATACATATTAATTTAGGAAATTACCGAATACCACGTATGTGTAATTTTCGTTTAACCGTTAAACGATTTTTGAATAATCAATATTATTCATTTTAAGTCGCCCTAGTGCTCTACTAGTATTTTTGATTATGTGAGACTCTATAAGTTCAGGTATATCCGTCACAGAATAAAATTCTGTGTTCATAATTTACCCACTTATAAGTTATGACGACCACAAATATTCTCGCTGAACCATACAAGTTGAGATCTTCGCATACGTATAATTCTTCCGTCATAGGTATCCGGATAAATACCAGAGACATAGATATAATCGTCAAATCTTATAAGGTATTATCCCGTCGATGTATAGATTCACGATTTCTCAATAACACTCATAACTCATTTCCGAGTGTATCATGGCCATGGATTTGATAAATAGCAATCTCATGAAGTGGATACTTAAATCTTGTACGCAGGACTGACAGATCCTTTATGGACACATCACCGGATATCATGACCATCAGTCCCACCCAACGAACAGGCGGAGGTCTAACCTAAAAAGGTCAAAGAAGTGACTGTCATCAAAGTGTGGAGGATAACTCATATATTCATCGTGATATCTCAAGTCAAAGGATCACTATTCTACTCAACCCGAGAAGATTCCTATTGACGCAACCGTACGATCTATTAGGAATCTTCTGTGAGTCGTTCAGTGCTCATCCGCTATGAACACCTACATGCCTATACGAGTTTCCCTAGACTCGTGGCTCACTGAGATAAACCACCGAAATCTAATATTCTGATATACGACATGTACCATCTCTCGGGTTTACTTTCGGACCAAGAATGTAAACCTTGACTAGGAACAGTTTAAGAATGATACTGTTACAATATTTTTCAATGTCAATTGCGACGCCTTTGCAATTACGTTATAACTTAATCATTCATACGTTTAGTACGTCTTTACCATTTCTAAGATAATATATATTGACGAAACTGTAAATTTTATTCATAATAAAATATTATTCATACACGTATTTACAAGGAAATGCATGAGAAATCGGCACGTAGAGTACCAACTCCAACACCATCGCGTCATCCCGCGACTTCCCTCAAGCCGTTGTGCTACCAAGGCCTCACACTAGCCCTATAATGTTAATTTCCTTTCGATAACATCCGCTCACATTTGTATATATTTCCCGTGTCCAATCTAGAGCTCTAATACTAACTGTCATGGGCCGACTTTTCCCGTAATGGAGAAGATTTATAGTGTTTAGTTAAGTTTTGAGTAGTTACTCATAAATGCTTGAGATTGGCTGTATCTAATTATTTATGAACGTCGGTTTTGAAGCTAAATAGATTCAATAATCAATTGTTTAGTTTCTGGGGTCATCTCTTTCACTCTTCAAAATTCATAAACAAGGCGTATCAAATTCACTGGCCATCAATCTATCATCCCCTTCTCTTCTCAAAAATCATAACTGAATTTTCTCAGAGCCAATTCTAGCAAAACCCAATCTCAAAATTCATATAAAATGAAAATAAAGGAAAATAAAATATTAAAAGTACAAACTGAAGCTGTAGAATTTACCATTAGATTCTGTTGATATGCATGGAGTTTCTTCAATGATGATGATTTTAAAGCAGGAACATACAAATCTCTAAAAAGAAGATTTACCCAGTGTTTATATCAAATATAAAATAAAGTTCGGCTCAATTAAAATGGTTTAGGAGCCACTTCTTCTTCGTGACCAGGAATTAAAATAGCTCAAGGAATGGTTGAGGAAATTAAAATAACTCGGAAATATCAGCTATTTTCTTTCTAAGTTCAATCCAATTAAAATGGCTCAGGAAATTAAGTCCATAGGAAAAAGATGGCCGAGGAGCCAACTTCCTATCAAAAAGAAACTTTCTCTCAATGAACGCATTCTTCCAGAAGTAGCATGACATGAAAAAATAGAGTAATGGGGAGTTAAGGAATTTATTGTTGTTGGGATGTATGTCCTACAACATCATTTAATATGTAAATGTGTTTGCACAATTTTTATGCGTGAAGAAAAAAAAGCGTGTAAGGTTCAAATCTCTTGAAACAAAGTCCCAGCAAGGGGTGTTTGATTAAGTGAATAAGCCTCCAAGGGGCACAAGCGCACAAATTACAGTCCTAAAGGTTATAAAAGCTAAAAGATAAAAAAAATATGCTTGTTTGAGTCTTCATTTGATCGGGGTCTTTTCTTTCTGTACGAGTGAGCTTTTATAGTGAAACTTGTAAACCGCTTGGGCGGTCCCAGTATCTCCCTGCAGCTGCTGGATCGTGCCTTCAACCATTGGGCTGTGCGTCTCAACTGCTTGATAGTGGGTTGAGCTTTTATAGTGAAGCTTGTAAACCGCTTGGGCGGTCCCAGTATCTCCCTGTAGCTGCTGGATCGTGTCTTCAACCTTTGGGCTGTGCATCTCAACTCATGCGATCTTGGAAGCAATTGCATCATGTATTTTCGTCCTAACCGCATAATTCGGTCGTCTCAAGCTCTTCGTCGCTCTTCGCTCCATCGTCCTTCCTCTCTTCGTTCTTTCTTTCGTCTTAGGGCGATTTCGTTCCGGGGTGACTAGAATTTCCTCTGTCAACAATTGTCCCCCAAATTCACCTTGATTGAACTGGAAGTGAAGATCGAGGTGAATTTTTTCGGTCTTCCATCGACGAAAAGGCGTATAGATTGGAATGATAGAAACTTGTACGGTCATTCCTCTTTGTTCTAGGGTGATTTTTCGGCTTTTCATCCAGGTTCGTTCCTTCCTTGTGCAGGGAAGACCACCACACCAACCGAGCCAGTCTCCTGGCCGATCCCCAGTCCAGAGAATGTGGGAAGCTAGTCCCCCGGCCGGTCCCTCAGTCCAGAGAACCCGCGAAGCCGAGGAGTGCGGCACCCTCCATACCATTACATTCCATTTCACACCTCACACCGTGTGGATGGCCGTTAGCTAATCTCTTTACATTCCATTTCACACTTCATCGAAGAGAAGCTTTCGCTTCTGATGGCCTTTGTTTCATGCATATCTTTTCTTTTTCTCGACTTTCTTCTGCCTTTCCCGATCTTTTCTTTTTCTCGACTTTCTTCTGCCTTTCCCGATCTTTTCTTTTTCATCTTAGAGAGTCCGCTTGGTTACGGAGGGCCAAGCTGCGATGTTTTGAGTAAGGTCGGCCCTTAAATGGGCGGTTAGGAGACCTTGCAAGTTACTTATTCAACCTTCCTCTTTTTATATACTCCCAAGCCATGATACTGTTTTCACGTGAAGTGCATTTTTCCATGTGTTACCTGACCAATTGGGGGGAGGGCTCCCTGCTCTAGGTCTGTTTTTTTACCGAAAGTAAGCCTGCGGCCTGATGGTCTTGTCATATCAATTTTGTCTTTACTGTTTGTGCCAATAATTGAAACAGCTTGGGCGATGCCTCTAGAGGATGTAGTATTAACATCTGTCCTTGAACGATCTTGGAGGTCGATGCTAATATTTTGAGGTTTGGCCGATCTGCTGGAGGCCGATGCTGCAAAGTCGAGTGAGGTAAAACCCGGGGTGAAACTCTTCGCTCTGTAATCTGTCGGGCTTCCTTTTGGAGTTCTTCGTGAACCTATCACTTCTGCAATAAATGTGCGGCCCTTTCCTATACGTTTCATCATGAGGCCCATTTAAGAGCCATTTTTACGTCACTTCCGTGTTTCCTTCCGTCGCACGTCACTTTCACAGCGAGTTGCATTCGAACACCTGTCTAGGGCAACCTTTCATCCTTTTCCATTTTCCCGCCGCTTTCACCTCTCGATGACTCTATTGTGACACATATCCTAGGTTAAACCCTTTGTCTGTTACATAAGGATTCATCCCCCTCTGGCTCTCACTTTACCTACGACTTCCTCTGCAAACTTACTTTTATCGCATTCTCGACCTTCTGTTATCAATGGCTTCTTCATCCTCTGCTCCCAAAACTAGCGCCTCAAACTTCGCCGATTATAAGATGGCGATGGAATCTTCTTCTGTGGGCACCTTCGGCGTTCACACTCTTGATGAGAATTTCGGCCAGTGAGCTCTTGGCCCCATCTTCGTTGAAAATGACACTATTGCAACGGCTCCGTTGGCTCAGCAGTTCCCCTCTTCTTCTGGCCTCCCATTTTCTGAGCCACTTAACATCTCTCCTCTCGCTCAGTCCAATCTGATTTGCACTTGGCCCAAACCCGATACCGCATTCGAAACCTGGTTTCAACGTATGCTGTTGCATACGGATACTCGAGCCTTTTTAGACAAACATCACCTTCTTCCTTTCATCAAGCTTTCATTAGCTTTGCCCTCTTTTGATCGTAACTTGTTTCCTATTTCTTTGCTCTTTTGGTCTTCTGAATACAATGTATTCATTCTTCCGGTCGGGCCCTTCACTATCACCCTTCGTGATATTGGTGCTCTTACTGGACTGGCCCCTCTTGGAGTGACCATATCGGCTTGTACAAACTTTTGTTTCCCTCCTCCTTCAATGTACCCATCGTCCTTTTCATCATACTCTTCTTTTCTTCACACGTTTTCGAAAACGACTGGTCCTGTTTCGATGTTAGAGCGAACGACTTTCCTTCATTATTGGCTGTGCAAATACATCATTTGTGTGCCTAGCCAAAAGCCTGTGGCGGGCTATCTCTCTATCTCTTCCGACCTTGCCCACGGCCGTCACTTAGACCTGGCCTCCTTTTTACTGGCCGCCATATATCGGGGATTGGCCGTCTTCCAGAAACAACTTCGGTCGGGGGCATCACCCATTGCCTCCGGTCCCCTATGGCTTGTTCAACTCTGGTTGAGAGCCTATTTCACTGTCTTCCGCACAATTGATTCAACTCACCCTTATCCTTGTGCCGGTCTTCTTTTTTCTCAACTTCGGCCATCTTCTTTCTCCCTTAGCACTGTTTTTGAGTATTTCTATACTCTTCCTCGGGCTCATTCTTTTTTCCTTTTTTTTGTGTCAGATAGTCCATCATTCGTCCATGACCTCCATCTTTCAGAAGAGGATGAATCAGGTATTCACATATGGCGCAATTTTTTATGTAGCCGCGACTTGATTCATGACATCATGACTGGGGCCAATGGCAAGGCCGGAGTGGAGGTGTACTCATCCAACTTCGTTGCCCGTCAATTTGGCCTCGTTCAAGGGTGGCATCTTTCTTTCTTTCACACGCGCTCTGCTTTGTCAGATCGTTTTAAGGTCTTTTCAGTCTCTGAAGTTTAGGATTCCTTGGCGGAAACTCGCTCTTTGATCTATTCTTTTGTTATCGCTCATTTTCCTCTTTGCACGTCTGTTCATTCTTCTTTTGATCGTTTCTGGCAACCTGCCCACGAATGATTTTTCTCCTTGCCTTTCATGAGAGTTTTTTCTTCCATTCCTTTGTCCCCCAAGTCCTCTGAGCCGACGGGGTCGAAGAAGGCAACTGAGGCTTCCAAGCCCAAGAAAATAAAGCTTGCTAAAAGGAGACAGCCTTCTCCCAGTTGTAGCTTTGTTTCGGACGTGTCGCTCATCTGTCGCTCTAAGGTATGAGTTTGAGACTCGTCTTCTTTTGCACATGAGTTTGATGTACTCTGAAATCATAATTGTGTATCTTGTGTAGGTGCTTAGGATTGAGCCACCTTCCGCAATGCCCGAAACGGCGCGAACTCTGAGGGCCGAAGCTTCTATAGGTGGAGGCAAAGAGGTGGGACCTGCAGAAATATCGGTCGTTCAGTTTACCTCTGATGCGGATGAAGTGGCTGAGGGTCCCATCATGGAGCAATTACCAGGAGAGGGCGGTGCAGTCAGAGCCGATCCCCAAGGTATGGAGCCATAAATTGAATTTGGCTGTTTGCGTCCAAGAGTCGAGGAAATTCCAAGAGACCATCCTATATTTGAGCGCTTCTCTTCAGATGGTTCTGTACCAATTGTGCAGGATCCGGATGATGAGGCTGAAGCGCCAGAGCCTACTTGGCGGTCTGGGTCTCTTTGGCACCACCTCAAGCAACTTTATCCCTTAGTACGCAGGATGTCTGCCTCAGGGCTTAGAGGGAGTTGTAGGGACGTGGACGGCCTTTATAGTTTGGCCGAATTGGAGTTGTTAGAGGAGGCTCGGTCCATGTATAAAGACGACGTACTCCGTCGCATTTACGAAGAAGATGAAGTCATTTACATTTTTGATTCGTCCGACTCTGATTCTCTTGCAGATGCTCGGCCTACTACTGCGCCGCAACGCCCAACGCCAGAAGTAGTACCTCCAAGTACTTTTGCGCACCAGACTTCGGCCTCCGCACAGCCGTCGTCTTCGGCTCCTCCGTCCTCTCATTCTCGAGTGGAGTTCATTGTGCCTAAACAGCCGTCTTCTCCGGCTTTCATGATTGCTTCTTCCGTAGCTCCTATTCCGAAAGTCCCAGTGTTAGCCACTTCTGAACAATTATCGCCCCATCGGGCTGAGTCTCCCATCTTGCCACAAAGTTCTCCTGCTCGGCCGTCTCCTCCTCAGGCCGCATGGCCGCTGGCTCTTATCCCCAGCATCCATCATCCTCCGATCCTTCATCTCAGCAAGAACTAGTGCAGCCACAAGCTGAGGCATTTTAGGCATTGGTGGATCGGCCTTCCAGTTCTGGTTCTGGGGTGGTAAGTCTTTCTCCCATTTCCTTTAGCTCATGGTCTTAGTTCATTTTGCTAATTCCTTCTTCGTGTGCAGGCATCCGACCTATTGATGCAATCGGTCCAGAACATTTTAGACCACTTTGGGCGATTGTCCTCTGCTTCTTTTCGGCCTCCTTCGCCTTCGGTCAACACCAGTACAGACCTGGAGGGCCTTCGGGAGATTCTTGGTCAATACGCTTCCTTTGCTGCACTGGAGGTTAGTCAGGCTGCTCGGCCAGAGAACATCTTTCAATTGGACAAAAGCTCCTCCGAATTAAGCCGAATATTGGCCCTTCCTGCCTTGCCCATAACGGTTGATGATCGGCTTTTCCTCCAAGAAATGCAGGACGGCATAACAGCCCTTCTCTCTCGGTATCACAATATGCACAGCCAGAGGGTTGGGCTTCGCTCCTCTGTAATTGATGAGTGGAAAATATATCAATATTTACCGCCCCTTTTACTTAATATTTTGTTTAGTTTCTCGGGTTTGATGAACGTTTTGATGTGTTTTAGTTTATTTTACAGATAAAATAATATTGGGACACAATGAAATCATTTAGGACGAATTTTGGGTCAAATAAGAGCAAAAATTGGACTTGACATATTAATTTTGGAGATTGGAAACTTGAAATGGCGTTTTAACGAAGTGCAGTTTTGGAAATTCAATTTTGCGCATCTGTCATATTTTGGGCATAACTCTTTACTCCAATATCAGATTGAGATGATTCAAGTTCCAGATTAAAGAAGACTTAAATATCTACAACTCCTAAAGACAAAATAATTTCGAATTCGGAAGATTTCATGCCTGAAATTGATGAACCATCCAGAAGTGTGTTGTGTGTAATTATTAAAGTCATTTTCAAAGCAAATAAATAAATAAATAAATAAAAAATAAAAATTATCAAATCACCACCAAACATGATAAGCAATTAGTGGAGCAATTAATAATGGATTTGGTGGAGCAATTAGTGGAGCAATTAATAATGGATTTGGTGGAGCAATTAGTGGAGCAATTAATAATGGATTTGGTGGATGATTTGATGGAGGCAAAATTTTGCCTATAAATACCAAGCCATTTCATTTGTAAATTCAAACTTTCTTCTAAGGAATTCCTTAAGAATACTAAGAAGATTGTATCTTGTCTGTTTATTTACAGCTTTTAGTAATTAATTTCCGTTTTCGCACTTTCTTTTCTTTACTTTTCAATTTTTACTTTCCGCAATTTACTTTTACGCACAATACTTTTCTTTCTTTAATTTTCAGTTTTTACTTTTCAGTAATGAGGAGGTAACTCCCCTTTGCTGGGGTAAAAGGTAAAACTTTTATTACTAATATTTAGATTAATCTCCCTTAATTATAATATATAAACTAGTTAAAACCTGACTTAACGAGGATACCGCCATATTGGTCGGTTGATAATGATTTAAATTGGTTTTAACCTGACTAAACATGGATACCGCCTGATTGGTCGGTTGGTAATTAATTATTAATTTGACTTAATCTGGATACCGCCTATATGGCTGGTTGGTAATTATCATGCAAAGTGAATATATTATATTAAGGGAGATATCTAAAATAGAAGTAATAAAAGTGGATCCTTTTACCTCAGCATTTTCTTTTATTGTACTTTTACTTTATTTACTTTTCAGCAATTTACTTTCAGCATTTACTTTTCAGCAATTTACTTTTCAGCAATTTACTTTTAGTATTTACTTTTCAGTAATTTACTTTCAGCATTTACTTTTCAGCATTTAATTTTCAGTATTTAATTTCAACATTTACTTTCCGTCATTTACTTTTCAGCAATTTACTTTTCAGCATTTTACTTTATGTCTTTTATTTTATTTAAGTTTTTACTAGCCCTAGTTATGTGTCGTAACTAAGTTAATTATCTGGGGTTGTGGTGAATTCTAATATCACCGGTTTATAAGGGGTTATTTTATAGTTTGGGTAATTTAAAGGTTTACTTATTAAGTCTTAAGCTTAATGCTTCTTGTTGTCTGATCACCAATAAGATTGATGTGGTAAATCTAAAATAAAGTTGACAAAGGAATTTTAGGTTTCAGCCTTAGACTTAATAGCCCACGATCTTCCTTGAGGATAGATAACTCTTTAATAGATTTCCTTACAGGATAGACATATACCTGTCGGGCGGGGGTAGCCATAATTGGAACTTAAACTTAATGAATCCAGATAATTTGGTTGACATAGACATATGGTTCAATTGGGTTAAACTGAGTATTTGCGTCTGACCATCGACAGAGGCTTTTGCATAATTTAGTGTTTCAGGTTAGTAAACCAATTTATTACACAACCATGAAATAACCACTTCATCTTTTAAAAGATATTAGAAAGATTCACAACTCTAGATAGTTTTTAATATTGAATTTTCTTAAACCTACTTTTGTGCAATTTTATTTACTTGTTTTTAAATTTAGAATCATCACTATTTCAAATCAATTAATCAAGCTGTTAGATACTAGTAATCATTTGATCTCATAAAATTAATAGATTAGGTATTAAGTCCTCGTGGGATCGATACTTTTTATACTACTTGAACGATACGTACGCTTGTGTTATACATGTGTGTTTATGCCGGTCAGTAATGAGGAAAGAAACGCTCTGTGGCTTTCTTGACACCCTTCATCAGGCCCTGAGGGAGACTACAGAAGAAATGATGACAGAGGAATCGGTCTTCCGGGACCTGGAGCGACAGTTACAAGAGATTCAACATCTTGTTGAGGAAAGTCGTATGAGAAAAGAGGCTAAGAGGGGGACCATTGCTACTCAAGTAACGAAGATGGACGAGTCTATGGCAGAGTATGAAGGTCTGGCCCGTATAAATTTTGAGAAAAGCTTGGCCGATTTGGATGCGGTAGGTTTGGAGATTCAGGACGAATGGCGCCTGAGGATAGAGACGCTTTCGGCCATTGAGGAGCTGCCCGGGGGTTTTCGGCGTTCTTCGGGCCAAAATTAATGATTTTTGTAAGACGTTATATCTTCTATTCCTTGTATTTTTAGGACGTTTTCTTCCGTAATTAATGGAAATACATTATTATTCCAGTGCATTTTGTACATTTTCATGCTCCCACAAAAAGGGCACATATCTCTTCAAGTACTTGCCATTTATCGCTCTTGCATGCACTCTTCCGTTCAAGTCCTGCAAATGGTAGGCTCCGTTTGGTAACATATTTTTCACCACGAATGGGCCTTCCCAGTTGGACGACCATTTGCCATACGCCGGGTCCTTAGAACCAAGTGGCAATATAGTTTTCCACACTAATTCGCCCTCCCTGAACGATTTAGCCATTACTCTGAGATTATATTCCTTGGTTATTTTTCTCTTTTTTGCTTCTAGACGATTTGAACACATCACATCTGATATCGTCCAATTCCAATAAATTCTAGATCATTGCCTCGTCGTAGTCTTCATTTGTCAGCTTTTCTTGTAACATCACCCTGGTGGACTCGATATTCATTTCCACTGGAAGCACAGCCTCGTGACCATACACTAACTGAAATAGCGTCACTGAAGTACTTGTTCGTGGTGACGTCCTATAGGCCCATGAAGCCTGACTCAAATATTCATCCCATCTTCTAGCGTTGTCTGTCACCATCTTCCGAATCAACCATTTAAGGGTCTTATTGGACGATTCTGCTTGACCGTTTGACTGAGGGTAATAGGGGGTAATGTTCACCAATCGGATTCCGTACTCGGCCAGCAAATCTTTCACCTTTTCACCATTTAATGAGGTGTCATGGTCTACCATTATTGTTTGTGGTATACCAAATCGGTGAATTATATGCTCTTTTATGAACTTGATGATCTGTTCTTGGGAGATTTCCACAACTGGGATAGCTTCCACCCATTTGGTAAAGAAATCGGTAGCAACAATGATGAAAGTATGCCTCTTGCTCGATGCTGGGTAAATCTTCCCTATCAAGTCTATCGCCCATCCCATAAACGGCCACGGTTTAATGATTAGGATCATCTCGGTCGCTGGTGCCCTTTGAATAGGCTCGTGCTTCTGACAAGTAATGCATCATTTGGCATATGAGATGCACGATTCTCCCATCTTCGGCCAATAATAGCCGCTTCATATAATCAACCATCTCATCTTTACTCCTGCTTGGTGTGCCCTATAAACACCTTCATGCACTTCGGCCATGATAGTTTTGGATTCAAATGGCCCTACACATTTCAACAACAATCCATCTTGTCGTTTTTTATATAGCACATCTCCTAAGACTACGTAGTTCAGGGCTTTAAGTTTTAGCCTTCGATCATTCCCTCCTTCAGGCTGTTTTAGAAACGTCTTGATTTCACTTCTCCAATCGTCATCCTTTTCAATTTCAACGGTCGTGACATTTGTCCATTCCTTTCGTCGCATTAGGACCGGCTTCACCTCGCCGCTTCTATATATACCATCTATGTTTGCTTGCTTGTACCCGGAAGCTGCTTGGGCTAAACTATTGGCCAATTCATTTTTTTTCCCTTGGAACGTGTTCCAACTCTGCATGATCAAATCGATCTACCAACTCTTTGGCCACATCCAATAATGCCATGACTGATGGGCTTTGGCATTTAAAGGTTAATATCACTTGTTGGATTACTAGTTGCGAATCCCCCTTAATGGATACATGGGTTACTCCCATGTTGAGGAGTATCTCCAACCCAAGTATCAAGGTTTTGTATTCGGCCTGGTTATTAGTGCAATATTCGTTCAACTTGATTAAGAACCGAAATGATTCCCAACGGGCTGACTAAGACAATCCCTATTCAGCTCCTTTCATTGTGCTGGATCCGTCGAAATACATCGTCCATGGTTTCAGAATGAATTCATCCAGATCCATTTCTATTTCTCTAATAGTGCCCAAAAAGGGTGGTCAGCTAAGAAATCTGCCAAAGCTTGATTTTTTACAGCCTTTTGGGGCTCATGTCGTATATCGAATTCTGATAGTGATAAAGACCAGAAACCAACTCTTTGATGCAAGATAGGACGAGAAAACATGTACTTTATTATATTAATTCTTGTGATCAAATACACTATGTTTGGCCTAAGGTAGGCTCGTAATTTAGTACATGTGAAATAAAGAGCCAAACATAATTTCTCCATTGGAGAATAATTACATTCATAATTCAGCAATTGTCTGCTGATATAATAAATGGCTCTCTCAATGTTCATGTCATCATCTTGGCGATCATCCCAACTATGGACTGCTCTTCGGCCGATATGTACAATTTCATTGGCCTTCCTAGCACTGGAGGTACCATCACCGGCGGCTGTGACAAGTATTTCTTCAGGCTGTCAAAAGCTTGTTGATGTTCTTCGGTCCAGACGAATTCTTCATTGTCCTTTAACCTCAATAAGGAGGAGAAAACTTTTGTTTTCCCTGCACAATTGGAGATAAATCGTCTTAAAAAGTTAATTTGCCCTAAGAACCTCTGTAACTCTTTCTTATTTCGGGGTGGTATAGCTTCGGTGATCGACCGAGATTTATTGGTGTCAATCTCGATTCCCCGTTGATGCACTATAAAACCTAGGAAATTTCCTACGCACACCCCGAAAGCACATTTGGCATGGTTCAATTTTAGTTTAAACTTTCTCATTCGCTCAAAGGTCGTTGCAAGATGGCCAAAATGTTCTTCCATGGTCACAGATTTAGACATTATATCGTCCACATATACTTCTACAGATTCGCCGATCATGTCTTGAAAGATCAAATTCATGGCCCGCTGATAAGTGGCACCAGCGTTTTTCAGATCGAACGGCATCACTACCCATTCATAACACCCTAGAGAGCCTGGACACCTAAAGGCTGTTTGTGTATATCATTTTCGGTGATGTAAATCTGATTATAACCTGCATACCCATCCATAAAAGAGTAGACTTGGTACCCCGCCGTGGAGTCTACTACGGAATCTACTGTCGGCATTGGGTATTGATATTTTGGTGTCGCTAAGTTTAAATTTATGAAGTCTATACATATCCTTATTTTTCAATTCTTTTTCCTGACTGGGATGATATTTGACAACCATTCCACATATCTGATTGTCCTAATGAACTTCACCTCTAAAAGGCGTTCAACTTCTTTCTTAATATCAGGCATGACATTAGGTGCAAACCTCCAGGGAGGCTGCTTATGAGGCCTATGACATGGCATGATTGGAAGCCTATGCTCCACCAACGTCCTATCTAAACCAGGCATCTCATTATAGTCCCATGCAAAATAATCTTTGTACTCTCGCAGTAAACAAATTAGCTTTTCGCGTACTTGGGACTCCAGTTTCTTGTTGACGTAAGTGATGCGTCTATCATGCTCGCTCCCCAGATTTACCTCACCCAATGCATCTTGTCCTCTTGAGATATTTGTCTTTTGTCGTCCATTCAGAGCGTTTTTTTCTTCATCCATTGATTCACCTCTTTCTATCAAGCAGTCCACTCCACATAGTTCTCTTATCTTGTCCTCCGTCTGATGCGACAGCAATTTGCCTCTTAAGGCCGAAATCACGGCCTGTGCTTCGGCCTCATTTCTTCGCTCTTCTACATAGGCCATTAAATTGGCCTTGGAGGCCGTAAGGGCAGCTTCCTCCTTATTCTGCTTGTTCTACATTTAAATTGATGTGCGTTGGCTCTCCAAAAACCAATGTGGTTGGTCTCGTCTGTGTGAACAAATCATTCAGCAGTCCGCGGGGTACGGCTCGTCATTTTGAGCCACAATGTTCGGGCTTTCCCCTTCATTCAGAACTCTGGTCGGCCCATAATTCCCATCGTACATGAATTACTCGGCAGAATTTGTCTCTGCAGCGAAAGACTTGTTGTCGGTATGCACTATCTCCACCTCGTCCCTCTGGTTCCAGAAAAATAGGCATTGATGAAGGGATGAAGGGATGCATCGGCTGCCGTGTATCCAGTCTCGTCCTAAGAGCATATTGTATGTTATCGGCCCATCTATGAAAAAAAATACTACTGTTTTCGTAATACTTCCCACTTGCAAGTCCAACGGAATAACCCCTTTGGCCGTCATCGCCCCTCCATTAAAGCCGGTAAGAACCACTTCCGTAGGGAGGAGGTCTTCTTCTGACTTTGCCAAATGTCCTAGCATCCTAACCGATATTGCATTAATGGCCGCCCCATTATCAATCAACACTTTGGTGATAGGTATCCCATTAGCCTTTGTTTTTACTTACAGCGGCCGCAGATGCTTTGTCATTTGTGGTGGTGGCTTTGGGAAAATCACCTTCCCTGACAGACCTATCTCCATTGCTTGATCGCCCTCACTGTTAGCTTGAGGCGATTTTCTCTTCCATATCCCATCCAAATGGTAGCAACATCGTGGCTGGTGCACCTTAAGAGACGTTATTGACGGCCAATCTCCATTTTTCGGCTCTGGTGATGGTCCGTTTTACCTTAGGTGTCCCATACAAAATGAGGAATGGATATCGTCCCAAATCTTCTCCCAATGTCCCAACTGCAGGATTGCCGGTCTCATACAATACTTTGAGAAATCAGTTTTGTGAAATTCTCATTTTCCTTGCTTCGGTTTTGATGTCTATTTCTTCTTCTATGTCGGTCATTTCCTTATCCGAAGCCTCCCTATCTGTTATCGAGAGCGCTGCAAATTCGGTCTCATTGTCGTCATAGACGTCTTCGCTTATTCCAGCTTCTCCGCTGTTATCCCCCTTGAATTTCACTGGCAACAAGTAATGGTTGGCCACAACCGGTGTCATACTACCGAACTGAATGACGATAGGAGGTTCTTCGTCGTCTGTTTCGTCCCGCTTTCGCCTGTCGAACTTAGTGCGTTCATCGCCGCTCGTCACTGCTCTTTTTTTGCTGTCACTCCATTTTTTGTTTGCTTCTGATTTCTCCATGATGCGAGGGCTACGGCCCGTGGTGGCATTTGCTTCGTCCTTGTTGGTGCATCATACGGCCATATTTTCTTTGATGTCGCCTTAACTGCGTCCTCGTTCATTTCATCCCGGGGGAATAGTTCCTGCCTGGACGCTGTCTTGATAGTGGCCTTCGGTATAAATGCCATATATTGGGCCGATGAATTTTCGGCCTAAACGTTCTTACATTTTGGACGAAATTTGAATTCTCCCCATAGAATCTTGGGGCGAAGGTCCGTGGCTGCCATGCTGCTGAGACTCTTTCTTTACGGGCCTTTCACAAGTCTCTTCTAACTCCCTCATCCATTCTATATTGTTTTTGCATCGAATACAAACATTCGGCTGTTCTCCATGCTCTGAATGTGCCTTAATCTTTTCCAGAGCGCTTGGACGATGATGGTGCTATCCTTCGTCTAGAAACAATTGTGACCTTCGGCAGATTCATCTTGGCAAAGTCTGGGTTGATCATGTTCAATTCCACCGATTTTGGAAAAGGGTTGTTATCCACTGCCATCTTTTTCTCGAACGTAATTGTCCAGATTCTATGGCATCCTGTAAAACATTTCGAAAATAAGACAATTATTAGTTGTATGAGACCATGCATTGTGCCACTTACAATATTTTTTACTACCGATTTGTTCAGCTGTTGGCAACGTATGACGATCGCTCAAACTAATTTGTTTATCTTTATACAACTGGTCGAATATGGCATCCACTTTAGTGATATCAAAAGAGAAGTTCCTACTCTTTTATCGTTCTTTTCATTGGCTTGGGGCTCTACCCCCAGTGGCTTACAACAGAGGCCCGCCTCAACCACCCAACAAAGCTTTTCGACCAAACATAAGTTCGGCCGATTCGACGTCTACTTCACCTATTTCATAATCATGTTTCTATAATACGTCCTTTGCTCGAACTTTTTATTTGCTCCTCTTCTCGTAATAACCGCTCATAACGCACCATACTAGTGGTGAGTTGGGGAAGGTCCCAAAATTCGCGATCCTGAAATTTATTTTTTAGATCGAGATTGAGGCAACCTTGAGCGATTCTCACAAATTTCTTTTCGGGTAGAGACACGTAACATCACCCTCGGGCTACCTTAAACCGCTGTAAAAATGTCTCGGCCCACTCTCATGGTAACTGTCTTAGGTTTTGCCAAATCGGCCAAGGCTACTTCAGATTCGGCCTTGTAAAATTACGCATAGAATAATTGTTCCATTTACTGCCAACTTTCTACCGAATTCGGCTGGCAGACTGACATACCAGGAGAAAGCTACTCCTGACAATGAGCCATGAAAACCTCAATTTGTGGAAATCATTGACTTCCCCACACTGAAGGGTAAATCGCCCTATGTGTTCCATGGTAGAAACCTCCAAAGA